>SJYX01020514.1:862966-926766 GCA_006410675.1 Oreotragus oreotragus | reverse complement strand
TTCTCTGTGGGGCGCCGACTCGCGACCCCAGTGCTCCCGTTGCAGAGCACGAGCTGTAGGGAGCGTGGACGCAGTAGTTGCAGCCCTTGGGCTCATCCCGGGCCAGGGATCGAACCTGTGTCCCCTGCATTCACAGGTGGAGTCTCAACCACTGGACCACCAGGGAAGCCCCTTTCCTTCTGTGTAAATAGAATGAATTCCCAAAGGCCCACGTAGTCAACCAACACAAGTTTTAAGAGTCTTCTGTGTACCTGGTACTGTGCTTGTAGTTTGGAATTCCAAAGAGAAGAAACAGAATGTGTTCCAGGCTTAGGGAACTTTTGTTTGTGACTTTGGGTGAGTGGGGAATTGAGGCATCCTTTGGTGTCAAAGCTTGAGACACATAGATTTTGCCCAGGGCCCCCAGTGTGCAGATCTGGTAACAGGGACACGGGAGCCAGTATGTAGCCACTACTGCCATGCTGCCTGCAAGAATGGGAGTGGCCTGGCTTCACTGGCAAAACCCACCCTCTCTTCCCAGCGTGCTTTCCCTGATGCCCAAATTACTCGTAGCATCTCCTGGAGGAGTTCTGTGGACTTGCTGAGGCAGCTGCCAGGAAGAGCTCCCTTCCCCCAGGAGACAGCTGCTCATGCCATCCCTGGGGCGTCTACACTGGGACGGACCATCTTGCACAGAAGGAGCCAGACAAAGGTGACAGTAACAGCCACCTGGACACACCAAGCTCCTAGTCTGCACACCAGCCCTTGTGATAACAGAAGGTATGGATGAAGACTGGGATGAACGGCCTTGATTCCACTACCCACTGTCTCTGGGGCCCCTCCCTAGGCTCTGGGTTGGCCTGTCTGCATTTTGCTGAGCCTGCAGAAGGGAGCACTCCACCTAGGCAGGCTCAGGACTCTGGGGCCCTCTCACCAGTCAGCTCCCTGATGTCCATGACGTCGAGGAAGACATGGGTGGACATACTGCTCCTCTGCTATCCCAGATGGTCCCCCACATTCCCAGCCTCCCCGGCAGTTCACATGGGTAGGTCACACTGGCCAGTAGACTGTGAGTGGAAGTGATGGGTGTGGACTCCGAGTTAAGAACTAGCGAGTCATCTCCACCCTCTCGTCCCTTTGCCAGTGACCTTGAAGACTGTGGATTGAAGTTGAGGTCGGCACAGTCACATGATGAAGACACTGGGGGAGCCTGAATGGACGGCCAAACCTACCAGCCTCTGATAGAGCAAGAAATAAACCTCTGCTGCTTTGCTCTAAGCCACCGGGGTCTGTGGGCTTATTTGTTACTGTAGCACCAGCCTGTCGCATCCTGACTGATGCAGTCAGGTCTGATCTTGAATCCTCTAATCCCTCATGGAGTTTGTGACCACAGGCAAGTAACTAACAGTCTCTGAGCCTCAAGTCTTCCCTGAAAGTGGTGGCTCTATCTCATCCATGGGGGCTCTTGTGAGAACTGAATGAGAAAAAATATAATGAATGCCTGAAACAGAGACAGGACTCAGAAAATGTGGGGCTGCCCTCTTGGCTTTCTGTATATTTTGTCTTTTACTACCCATTCTACAGATTGAGAAGCTGAGGTTCTAAGAAATCAGGTTTATCCCATAAATTACAAGGCTAATGGGTCACAGAAAGGGCGAGAGTCTTAAGCTAGTGAAATCTGAGGTCCAGAGGTCCAGCAGGCCATGTTTTTGTCTTTTACTACCCATTCTACAGATTGAGAAGCTGAGGTTCTAAGAAATCAGGTTTATCCCATAAATTACAAGGCTAATGGGTCACAGAAAGGGCGAGAGTCTTAAGCTAGTGAAATCTGAGGTCCAGAGGTCCAGCAGGCCATGGGGAGAGCTAAGCTGTGTGACAATATGACATCATTTAAATCTTTTTAGCCAGTCCACACTTGCTGGGGTTTTGACCTTTTCCAATTGCATCCAGCCTTTTCCTCTTGACCCAATTCTCTTGGCCGAATGACAGAGATCTCAACGTCCTTATCTGGAGGGTGTGGACTTGATAATTCTCAATGCCAAGTCTTTTTTTTTCCAGGCAAAGCTATATTGGGGCCACTACTGAAGAGAGGGAAGCAAGACCAAGCAACAGTTTCCCTTGCTTGCTGGCTCTCTCCCTGAGGAGGGTTGAGTTGGTTCCTAACATGGGGTGAGGGCAGGGCTGTGTCCAGGGCTCAGGCTGGAGAGGTGTTGCCTACCCCTTAGAATGGTGTGTGTGCTGGCGGCGGGTTGGGTATATAATGAATGCCTGAAACAGAGACAGGACTCAGAAAATGTGGGGCTGCCCTCTTGGCTTTCTGTATACTTTGTCTTTTACTACCCATTCTACAGATTGAGAAGCTGAGGTTCTAAGAAATCAGGTTTATCCCATAAGTTATAGGGCTAATGAGTCACAGAAAGGGAGGGAGTCTTAAGCTAGTGAAATCTGAGGTCCAGAGGTCCAGCAGCCATGGGGAGAGCTAAGCTGTGTGACAATGTGACATCATTTAAATCTTTTTAGCCAGTCCACACTTGCTGGGGTTTTGACCTTTTCCAACTGCGTCCAGCCTTTTCCTCTTGACCCAATTCTCTTGGCCGAATGACAGAGATGTCAACGTCCTTATCTGGAGGGTGTGGACTTGATAATTCTCAATGCCAAGTCTTTTTTTTTCCAGGCAAAACTATATTGGGGCCACTACTGAAGAGAGGGAAGCAAGACCAAGCAACAGTTTCCCTTGCTTGCTGGCTCGCTCCCTGAGGTGGGTTGAGCTGGTCCCTAACATGGGGTGAGGGCAGGGCTGTGTCCAGGGCTCAGGCTGGAGAGGTGGTTTGCCTACCCCTTAGGATGTGGTGTGTGTGCTGGCAGTGGGGCGGGGCGGGGCGGTGGGGGGGACATGCACAGCATCTTGCTTTTGCCCCTGGCTCTTCAAAAGTGGAAATTGGTTTATTTTTAGTGTCTTTGTATCTTTTGTCCAGAATTTGTCCCAACGAATCAATGCCAAGTCATTTTAAATCCTGACCTGGGTGTGTGTTTTCTCATACAATTTTCAAACATTCTCTGTATTGACAATCTGGCCGAAGGCGGTTCCACTGCGCCCTCTGGTGGCCAGTGTCTCTCAGTGTTNGACTTCTGACTGCTGAAATCCATCATTTTGGTAATAGAACTCAATTTTTTAAATATAAATTTATTTATTTTAATTGAAGGTTAATTACTTTACAATATTGTATTGGTTTTGCCATACATCAACATGAATCCACCACAGGTATACATGTGTTCCCCATCCTGAACTCCCCCCCCCTCCTCGTCCCATCCCTCTGGGTCGTCCCAGTGCACCAGCCCCAAGCATCCAGTATCCTGCATTGAACCTGGACTGGTGATTCATTTTTATATGATAATATACATGTTTCAATGCCTTTCTCCCAAATCATCCCAGCCTCGTCCTCTCCCACAGAGTCCAAAAGACTGTTCTATACATCTATGCCTCTTTTGCTGTCTCACACACAGGGTTATCATTACCATCTTTCTAAACTCCATACATATGCGTTAGTATACTCAATTTTTAAATGAAAAGTATTTAATGAAGGAATTGAAAATGATGTTCCATCTGAATGGTAGCCAAAATAAAGTAAACTTGGTTAGACTGTGTCATAAGAGTCCAGGAAGGCTGTTACATGGTGGTAAATGGGTCAATTCCCCAGGAAGATACAGCAACTATAAATATTTATGCACCGAACATATGAGCTCCTAAATACATAAAGCAAACACTGACAGAATTGAAGGGAGGATGAGACAGCAGCACAAAAATAATAGGAGACTTCAAAGAAGGCTGCATGGAAGGATTAACATCTGAGCTGAGACTCGAAACATCTTCTCCAAGCTAAAGCAGTAAAGTAGGAGTTAAATAATATAATATATANATACATAAAGCAAACACTGACAGAATTGAAGGGAGGATGAGACAGCAGCACAAAAATAATAGGAGACTTCAAAGAAGGCTGCATGGAAGGATTAACATCTGAGCTGAGACTCGAAACATCTTCTCCAAGCTAAAGCAGTAAAGTAGGAGTTAAATAATATAATATATACATAGGTATATATACCAAGCCCTGTTCCAAATTCTACCTGCAAAAAGTCATTAAATCATCCACTGTTCCTCAGAAGGAAGTATTTAATTTCCTCATCAGACCAATGAGGAAGCAGAGGCCCAGGGAAGCGAAGTCGCACACCCAAGGCCAGCCTGCAAGGAGGTGGAAGAATTGGGATTATGACTGTTAGAGCTCAGCCCATAATCACTGCTCTCAACCACCTGCCCGAGCCTGGCATGGCTGGCAGAGGGGAGGGATGGAGGCCTAAACACCCCAGTGTGGGTGGGGAGGTAGATGTGTTCCATGTGGCTGGAGGTAGGGNAAGGCCAGCCTGCAAGGAGGTGGAAGAATTGGGATTATGACTGTTAGAGCTCAGCCCATAACCACTGCTCTCAACCACCTGCCCGAGCCTGGCATGGCTGGCAGAGGGGAGGGATGGAGGCCTAAACACCCCAGTGTGGGTGGGGAGGTAGATGTGTTCCATGTGGCTGGAGGTAGGGGTGCAAAGAGGTTGATGGAGGGAAAAGGCAGGGCCAGAGCAGGAAGGGCCTTGCCAACCATGCTGAAGAGCTGGGCCTTGGACTTCCCTGGCGGTGCAATGGCTGAGACTCTGCACCACCAGTGCGGAGGGCTCGGGTTCGATCCCTGGTCAGGGAACTAGATCCCACATGGTGCAACTAAGACCCAGGACAGCAAATGAATCACTAAGTAAAGTGGAAAAAAAAAATTTAAGGGGATTCCCCAGTGGAAGTCCCCCTTGCCAGGCAGAGGACTCAGGTTTGGGCTTAGCCCATGCAGTCTAGAGTGTGTGTTCCACAATAAGAGAAGCCCCTCCAGGGAGAAGCCTGCACACTGCAACTAGCAAGTAGCCCCGACACAGCTGGAGAAAGCCTGTGTGTGGCCACAAAGACAGCACAGCCAGAAAGAAAGAAAGAAAATGTTTAAAAGAGAGAGATTTGGGCCTTTAGGCTGGGGTCCGTGGGGAGCCTTCAAGGTATAAAGAAGGGAGAGATCAGTGCTCAGCCTTACCTTCTAGATNCTGGAGAAAGCCTGTGTGTGGCCACAAAGACAGCACAGCCAGAAAGAAAGAAAGAAAATGTTTAAAAGAGAGAGATTTGGGCCTTTAGGCTGGGGTCCGTGGGGAGCCTTCAAGGTATAAAGAAGGGAGAGATCAGTGCTCAGCCTTACCTTCTAGATGGATCCCTCCTGCTTCAGAGGGATAAGAAATGAAGGTCATGGGGAAAGAGAGGGAACTTGACTTCTAGAGATAGTCCCCCAGATTCAAGAAACAGACACTCACCGAGCCCACTCTACAGGCCCAGTGCTGGGCACTGCAGGGTACAGTCAATACTGCAAGGTCCATCTGCTGAAATCTGCTCCTGTCCACCCTTCAAGGTCTTATTACCCCACTCCATGGCTGAAGAGAGCCAGACTGGGAGAGGTTTCGTAAAGATCAAGCTTCAGGTCACATTGGAACGTGAACTCAGACACGTATTCTTTCCTCTGGACCCTCCTGAGAGTTTTCGGTGAATGGAAAGTGCTGGAGATGTAAAGGATTGCCATTGCCCAATTGAAGGCAGGAGGAGAGGAGGATGACAGAGGATGAGATGGTTGGATGGCATCACCGACTTGATGGACATGAGTTTGAGCAAGCTCCTAGAGTTAGTGATAGACAGGGAGGTCTGGTGTGCTGCAGTCCATGGGGTCACAAAGAGTTGGACATGACTGAGCAACTGAACTGAACTGAACTGGCTGAATTCAGGAGAGGAGGCCAGAGACAGGAAAGCTTAATTCTGTACATGTCTGCTGATTACTCATTGTGCACCAGGTCCGTGGTTTGTGCCAGATGCTGGGGGCTGGAAGAGGAAGGGAAATCTCTCTCTGACCTCTGGGAACCTGGCACCTAATCAGAGATACAACATTCAAAAGGTAACCAAAGACAAGAGTTGAGAGGCTCAGCTCCTTAGTACCAGAAATCCTTCCTGGAAACAGGAGCTCAGAGCCAGAGGGAGGGGTCTTTGCACGGATATTGTATATCACACACACACACACACCTGCAAGCATTGCTCTGCTCTCTTCAAATCTCAAAGTCACAACTGGGGTGGCCCCCATCACCCATGAGCTACCAGAACTCAGACAGCTGGAGTCAACCCTCCCAGCTTGCAGGGAGAGTTTTTTCCATACCCAGATTGCCTAACTCATCTTTCTCTTGTGGTTTTTCGCCAATGTTTTCTNAATATTGCTCTTTACAGCATCAGACCTTGCTTCTATCACCAGTCACATCCACAGCTGGGTATCGTTTTTGCTTTGGCTCCATCCTTTCATTCTTTCTGGAGTTATTTCTCCACTGATCTCCAGTAGCATACTGGGGACCTACCGACCTGGGGAGTTCCTCTTTCAGTATCCTATCATTTTGCCTTTTCATACTGTTCCAATGAATATTCCAATGAATATTCAGGCTTGATTTCCTTTAGGATTGACTGGTTTGACCTCCTTGCAGTCCAAGGGACTCTCAAGAGTCTTCTTTAGCACCACAATCTGAAAGCATCAGTTCTTTAGCCCTCAGTCTTCTCTATGGTCCAATGCTCACATTTCTACATGACTTTTGGAAAAACCTACCATATAAGTCATTATAGAATATTGAGTAGAGTTCCCTGTGCCTTACAATAGGTCCTTATTGATTATCTGTTTTATCTGATATACACTAGTGTGTACATATTAATCCAAAACTTCTAATTTATCCCTCCTTCCACCTCCGCCCTCTGTTTTTCAAAGGCGGCTATCACTGCACTATGACAGCCGCTTCTATCATCACATCTCCTTTTCTGACTCTTGCGGCCTCTTCCATCTCCTAAGGATGACTTTTGGTTACTTTGGTCCCACCTGAATAACCCAGAGAGAAGGATAGAGGTGTTTGGAATTAATGTATGCACACTATGGTATATAAAATAAAATAAATAGTCTCTCTGTCTAAAAATCCTTCACTTTATCACAATTGCAAAGTTCCCTTTGCCATGTATAGTGAAATATTTACAAGTTTCAGGGATAAGGACCCAAACATCTTTAGGGGTCATTAGTCTGTCTATCACAGAGTTATATTTTCACACATATTTATTGAGTATCTATTTATTGCCAAATATAGTATCTTATCAGAGAAGGCAATGGCACCCCACTCCAGTACTCTTGCCTGGAAAATCCCATGGATGGAGGAGCCTGGTAGGCTGCAATCCATGGGATCGCGAAGAGTTGGACATGACTGAGCGACTTCACTTTCACTTTTCACTTTCATGCATTGGAGAAGGAAATGGCAACCCACTCCAGCGTTCTTGCCTGGAGAATCCCAGGGACGGGGGAGCCTGGTGGGCTGCCGTCTATGGGGTCACACAGATTCGGACACGACTGAAGTGACTTAGCAGCAGCAGCATATTATCTTATTCTAAACTGAACAAGATTTAGGTCTGTCTTCTCAAGAAATTCACAGCCTAGTACAAATGACACACAAGTAAACAAATCAGCAAAGTAGAGAGTTTCAGATGTAAAGGTGTAATTCTATACAGGGAGTGGTGGGACAAACGAGATGATAAAGAATCCTGAGAAATTCCAAGAAGAGGAAGCAGGAAAAGCCAAAGCAGAAAGATGCCAGTTAGAGGCCATGTCAATGGTTGAGTGTCATCCTCACTTAGAGCAGGTGGCTACTTACAAGTAATATGTGCTGGTTGAGTCAGGGGCTGACGTGACTTTGAGACACGAGTCTAGAGAGGCAAGAAGAAACCAGATCACAGAGGGCATTATACAGCACAATGAAGAGCCTGGACTTTATTAAGTAGCCAATAGAATGGAAGAGAAAGATTGAGGCACTGTGTGGCATAGGTAGGTTTCTAGTTTACATCAATAAGATGTGATGTGGGTCATAGAGCGTGATATGGCATAGTGGTGGTGGTGTACTCACTAAGTCATGTAACGACTCTTGCGACCCTGTGGACTGTAGCCCACCAAGCTCCTCTGTCCTTGGGATTTTCCAGGCAAGAATATTGGAGTGGGGTTGCTGTTTCCTTCTCCAGGGAATCTTTCTAGCCCAGGAATCAAACCCAGGTCTGCTGCATTGCAGGCAGACTCTTTACCATCTGAGCCGCCGGGGAAGCCTGATGTGGCATGAGGGGAAACCAGCTCATCCACTGCCATCCTTCATGCGTACAGTCAACTGTCTTCCCTTCTTTAATCCGTCCACCCCTTCTTTAATTCATTCATTCATACATACATACATACATACCAATATACAACTAATTCCTCTATCCACTCTTAAATTTTCATCCATACATACAACTATTCATCCCTCCATCTAGCTATTGAATTGTTTATCTATCCATTCTTTTATTCTTCACCCATTCATCAACCTATCCAGCCATTCATCTATCCACCCACCCATCCATCCTCCCATCCATCCATCAGTTTGTCTACTAATCTATTTAATAAACATTTAGTTACTACTTATTTCCCTGCTTGGCACTGCAGTCAGAATGCAGAGACACAGAAGACATAATCTATGTCTCAAGTAGCTCAATTTCTAGAAGAACTGATAGATGAATAGAACCTAATTACAATTAAGTGTGATAAATACCAAGATAACAAAAGCTCTCAGGAGTTGGGGAAGGAAATGTGGCCAAAGAAGCCACTTTTGAAGGACACCTAAAACAACCAGCTTGTGAGATTAGGGAAGGCTTCCTGGAAGAGGTTAACGCCTAAATAGAGGATTTGAAGCTGAGTAGGAGTCAATGGAGCAAAGCAGAAGAAGGGCAGGCAAAATGTTTCAGGTAAAGAGGACATGAAAAGCATGAACAAGCCTGGTAGGTTCTGCAGCTCCTGAGGGGCTCGTAACATGACCCCAAACTGAGCAAGTAGCAGGAAGTATTGTCCCAGGGCCCAGTGGGATGCCTGGTCCATGAGAGCAGGGGCTTTGTCTCATTCTGACACATAGTAAGTGCTCAGCTATTATTGCTGAATGAAGAAATGACAAAAAGGAAGTCTGTGCCCTTATGTATGTTTCTAATATTCCTCTTTTCCACCGCATGGTTATTATATGATTAGTGATGTTTTCAATATTAAATTTGATATAGCTTGCATTCTATTTCAGAACTATAGTTCTTGCATCTGTTTTGAATCACTTGGGCATTTAAATGAACTTGAGGTTCATCATTGGTCTGTTTATGGAGCTTCTCCCTGCGAGTGTCCTGTGCTTATCACCTGGGGGACAGGAATTTATATCAACCAGTTTTTCTCTTATTTTCTTCTTTTTTCCCCCCAAGAAGAGTTCATGCATACTCTAGTTTCTAATTTCTTGCTTCACTGCAAATATCTGTCTGTAGGCTTTATACACAGAAGTCAGTGTGGCTGGATTTTACACTGGATTTGAACTCCACTTCATTCCTTCAAAATTTCATTGCCATTGTTTCTGGAAGTTGAAACTGCTGGAAAAAAATCAGAAGTCAGCCTGGCTTTAGCCCCTCTCATACCTTTTTCTACCTGAATGNCTTTATACACAGAAGTCAGTGTGGCTGGATTTTACACTGGATTTGAACTCCACTTCATTCCTTCAAAATTTCATTGCCATTGTTTCTGGAAGTTGAAACTGCTGGAAAAAAATCAGAAGTCAGCCTGGCTTTAGCCCCTCTCATACCTTTTTCTACCTGAATGTCTTTGAGGTCCTTTCTTTAGAATTAAAGTTCAGTAACTATATCTTGACATTGATTATTTTCTGGCATTTTTTTTCTGAGACTTTATCCATTGAATCTGCATATTTATTTTAAGCAAGTTTCACTCTAGTATATATGTGAATGATTTCCCCCATCTTTCTGTTTTCTTTCTCAGAAACCCTAATTATGAATAAGTTAGATATTTTCTGTTTGTCTTCCTTGTTTATCTCTCCTCTATTTTTACCTTATCTTTCACATTCCTGGAACAAGGAAAAGATAGGATCAGAAAAGAAAGAAAGGAGAGCTGATTACATATGACTTTGTAAAAGTTTTGGCTTCTTCTATGTAGCTCAGATGGTAAAGAAGCTGCCTGCAATGCAGGAGACCCCGGTTCAATCCCTGGGGTGGGAAGATCTCCTGGAAGAGGGCCTGGCAACCCACTCCAGTATTCTTGCCTGGAGAATCCCATGGACAGAGGAGCCTGGTGGGCTACAGCCCATGGGCTCGTGAAGAGCCGGACACGACTGAGAGATGAAGCACAAGCGCGTGCATGAGAGATGGAAAGTCGTCAGGTCAAGAAATCACTGTTTTTATTATTATTGTTGCCTTTGATGTTGTTGTTAGCAAGATGGCTGCTGAGCCATGGATCACTCCAAGCTGATTGTTGATCATCAGTGGGTGAAATGTGACCCTTTCTCTGGGCTAACAGGATCCCACCCAATGGTGTGATTTCTGTGAATTTATTGTGACACATATTGCTTCACCCACAAGAACCAGGTTGAGCTGCCCCTTTGGGTCACCCTCCTGCTCCCAGGCCCCAAATAAGCTGCAGAACTCAATACAAGGTACATTGGCACACTGCTGAAGTGCAGCCAACCAGGGGGTACCAACCAAGCACCTGGTGGATGCTAGCACTCTGCATGGTCCCTCCACCCATGATCACACTGAATGATTCCAGCAGACTCCTTGAGGGTTCCCAAGGTTATCATCTGGCTTAAAGGCTAAGGCATTGCATGAGGGCAGAGGACAGCAACTGAGAGCCTCTTCTGCAGAGAGATAAGTGCCTGAGGAATCAGGGAAATGACTGCGGAAGGGAACAAGGACATACTAGCTGCCAGATTTTAAAAACCAGAAAAACCAGACCACTGATGGGTCTTTCTGCAAACATCAGGGCAGAGGGTGTGTGCATGTGTGCCAAGGCACTTCAGTCATGTCCAAATCTTTGCTACCCCATGGACTGTAGCCCACCAGGCTCCTCTGTCCATGGGATTCTCCAGGCAAGAATACTGGAGGAGGTTGGCATGCCCTCCTCCAGGAGATCTTCCCAACCCAGGGACTGAACCCATGTCTCTTATGTCTCCTGCATTGACAAGTCGGTTCTTCGCCACTTGCCCCACCTGGAGGGCAGGGCACACCAGAGATCTGGAACTGGGGTGAGTGCTGGGGACAAGACCTTGACCTTTCATGTGTCCCTAGTGTAAGATCCATGAGAAGAAAAGAATGATCAAAATGCCAGGGGAGCCAGCAGGAGATGCCAACTCTTAGGCTGAGTTTCCCAAGAATTAGACTGTCACAGGGATTTGCACGTTGGTGGTTTGTTGGGGAAATGCTCTCAGGAAACACGGGGGTGGGAGAGTGAAGCAGGGGAGGGAAGGACAACGGTGCCCCCGCATCCACGAGGGGGTCATGGCTGTGGACCGCTGGGGCTCGCTCCTAGAGGGTTCTCTGGGAGACGGCAGAGAGCCTGACTCCGCACTGAGTCCCCAGGGGGAGAGAGCTGGCTGAGTGTGTCCCAATGAATTACACAGGATCTTGCCCTGACCCCAGGCCAACATGTCCATTTCTGATCATCTTGGGGGCTGCAGAAAGAGACATTCTGGTCTGATGGGCTCAGGGCCCCTCCCTCTCCATCCATTGAGGGTTTTCTGGAAGGAATGTCCATTTTCAGCTCAACCAAAGGGAACCATAACACCAGCTGCCACCTCTACCACGCCCCACCCATGCAATTGAAACCGGGCAAAACTGTGTTTCCTGCTTTTTCATGTGGTTATAGAGATTTCTCTTCCCCTTTTACGACTCTGGAAATCATACTTTCACATTAAAGTTAAAAAAATACAAAAATGTGGAAGAAAGAAATTATAGCCGAACTGCCGTCATTCAGTGATAAACATTTTTGTTAACGTTTCTGTAATTTATCTTTCAGATTATTTTTATGATATATGTGTTTTTCGGTGATTGAACTTACAGTTTTAGATATTTGCAGTTGTCTATCCTCCCTTTCAACCTAACATATCCTGAGCTTTTATTTTGTGTTGAACAAATATTTGCAAACTTGCCTATCATTTCAACCTGTGGTTTATCTGTTCTGCTCAGCACTTAAGAGCTGGGCATTAAGACTGCATCAGATGTTTGCATTATAACAAGCATTCTGTGACTAACATGGGACCCAGGGCTAGTTTTTCATCTCAGATTATTTCCTTAGGATTCTACCCCTCATGTGAACTCTCAAGATATGAGAATATTGTGATACAGTGCCAATGAACCTGAAAGAAGGCAGAGAGGGGAGGAAGCCAGAAATACATGGCAAAGTCTACCGGAAAACCACCCCAAAACAAGGATATATTACATCAACCCATTTTATTCATTTTTAAAATTGAATATTGTTAGGGACAGGATAAACTGAGAGAAAGGAAAAAAATGTTTGTGCTTATTGACAATTTCTTTCACATATTCTCTTATGAATAATGGAAAAGTAGATTAGAGATGACTTCTGACTGCTGAAATTCATCATTTTGGTAATAGAACTCAATTTTTTAAATATAAATTTATTTATTTTAATTGAAGGTTACTTTACAATATTGTATTGGTTTTGCCATACATCATCATGAATCCGCCACAGGTATACACGTGTTCCCCATCCTGAACCCGCCCCCCCCCTCCTCGTCCCATCCCTCTGGGTCTTCCCAGTGCACCAGCCCCAAGCATCCAGTATCCTGCATCGAACCTGGACTGGTGATTCATTTTTATATGATAATATACATGTTTCAGTGCTTTTCTCCCAAATCATCCCACCCTCGTCCTCTCCCACAGAGTCCAAAAGACTGTTCTATACATCTATGCCTCTTTTGCTGTCTCACACACAGGGTTATCATTACCATCTTTCTAAATTCCATACATATGCGTTAGTATACTCAATTTTTAAATGAAAAGTATTTAATGAAGGAATTGAAAATGATGTTCCATCTGAATGGTAGCCAAAATAAAGTAAACTTGGTTAGACTGTGTCATAAGAGTCCAGGAAGGCTGTTACATGGTGGTAAATGGGTCAATTCCCCAGGAAGATACAGCAACTATAAATATTTATGAACCGAACATATGAGCTCCTAAATACATAAAGCAAACACTGACAGAATTGAAGGGAGGATGAGACAGCAGCACAAAAATAATAGGAGACTTCAAAGAAGGCTGCATGGAAGGATTAACATCTGAGCTGAGACTCGAAACATCTTCTCCAAGCTAAAGCAGTAAAGTAGGAGTTAAATAATATAATATATACATAGGTATATATACCAAGCCCTGTTCCAAATTCTACCTGCAAAAAGTCATTAAATCATCCACTGTTCCTCAGAAGGAAGTATTTAATTTCCTCATCAGACCAATGAGGAAGCAGAGGCCCAGGGAAGCGAAGTCGCACACCCAAGGCCAGCCTGCAAGGAGGTGGAAGAATTGGGATTATGACTGTTAGAGCTCAGCCCATAATCACTGCTCTCAACCACCTGCCCGAGCCTGGCATGGCTGGCAGAGGGGAGGGATGGAGGCCTAAACACCCCAGTGTGGGTGGGGAGGTAGATGTGTTCCATGTGGCTGGAGGTAGGGGTGCAAAGAGGTTGATGGAGGGAAAAGGCAGGGCCAGAGCAGGAAGGGCCTTGCCAACCATGCTGAAGAGCTGGGCCTTGGACTTCCCTGGCGGTGCAATGGCTGAGACTCTGCACCACCAGTGCGGAGGGCTCGGGTTCGATCCCTGGTCAGGGAACTAGATCCCACATGGTGCAACTAAGACCCAGGACAGCAAATGAATCACTAAGTAAAGTGGAAAAAAAAAATTTAAGGGGATTCCCCAGTGGAAGTCCCCCTTGCCAGGCAGAGGACTCAGGTTTGGGCTTAGCCCATGCAGTCTAGAGTGTGTGTTCCACAATAAGAGAAGCCCCTCCAGGGAGAAGCCTGCACACTGCAACTAGCAAGTAGCCCCGACACAGCTGGAGAAAGCCTGTGTGTGGCCACAAAGACAGCACAGCCAGAAAGAAAGAAAGAAAATGTTTAAAAGAGAGAGATTTGGGCCTTTAGGCTGGGGTCCGTGGGGAGCCTTCAAGGTATAAAGAAGGGAGAGATCAGTGCTCAGCCTTACCTTCTAGATGGATCCCTCCTGCTTCAGAGGGATAAGAAATGAAGGTCATGGGGAAAGAGAGGGAACTTGACTTCTAGAGATAGTCCCCCAGATTCAAGAAACAGACACTCACCGAGCCCACTCTACAGGCCCAGTGCTGGGCACTGCAGGGTACAGTCAATACTGCAAGGTCCATCTGCTGAAATCTGCTCCTGTCCACCCTTCAAGGTCTTATTACCCCACTCCATGGCTGAAGAGAGCCAGACTGGGAGAGGTTTCGTAAAGATCAAGCTTCAGGTCACATTGGAACGTGAACTCAGACACGTATTCTTTCCTCTGGACCCTCCTGAGAGTTTTCGGTGAATGGAAAGTGCTGGAGATGTAAAGGATTGCCATTGCCCAATTGAAGGCAGGAGGAGAGGAGGATGACAGAGGATGAGATGGTTGGATGGCATCACCGACTTGATGGACATGAGTTTGAGCAAGCTCCTAGAGTTAGTGATAGACAGGGAGGTCTGGTGTGCTGCAGTCCATGGGGTCACAAAGAGTTGGACATGACTGAGCAACTGAACTGAACTGAACTGGCTGAATTCAGGAGAGGAGGCCAGAGACAGGAAAGCTTAATTCTGTACATGTCTGCTGATTACTCATTGTGCACCAGGTCCGTGGTTTGTGCCAGATGCTGGGGGCTGGAAGAGGAAGGGAAATCTCTCTCTGACCTCTGGGAACCTGGCACCTAATCAGAGATACAACATTCAAAAGGTAACCAAAGACAAGAGTTGAGAGGCTCAGCTCCTTAGTACCAGAAATCCTTCCTGGAAACAGGAGCTCAGAGCCAGAGGGAGGGGTCTTTGCACGGATATTGTATATCACACACACACACACACCTGCAAGCATTGCTCTGCTCTCTTCAAATCTCAAAGTCACAACTGGGGTGGCCCCCATCACCCATGAGCTACCAGAACTCAGACAGCTGGAGTCAACCCTCCCAGCTTGCAGGGAGAGTTTTTTCCATACCCAGATTGCCTAACTCATCTTTCTCTTGTGGTTTTTCGCCAATGTTTTCTGAAGGGCAGCTCAAGTAACTTGAAAACTCTCCTTTGTTACATCTAGCATCGGATTCTTCCTTTTGGCCCTGGAGACAAGTCCCAACAAATCCTCATTTGCATGTGTCTTATCAGCTGTTATGAGTCACAGCCGTCAACCAGAATGTGAAACAAATAAATGGCCAAAGAAACATCATCCACAGGAGTGTAAACAACACTGCACGTGACAGAGAACACGTTCAGCTTGTGCGTGGGGTGGAGCCCCAGAGAGCCGGGCTTGGTGCTGGAAGCATGAGCCGTGTGGAATGTCAGGGAGCTCACAGAACCAGAGAGAAGGCTGGAGGCCCAGAACCAGGAAAGGGCAGAAACCGGGAGCACCAGGGTCTCGGCATCCTTGTCTCGTGAAGGTTGCTATTCGTTTTCTACGGCTGTGGTAACCAAGTACCACAATCTCAGTTATCTCTAGGCTACACAGATTTATGGTCTCCCAGGGTTGCAGCTCGGAAGTCTAAGATCAAGGTGCCAGCAGGGTTGTGTTTCTTCTGGAGGGTCCAGAGGACAATCTGATCCTCGCCTTTTCCAGCTCCAAGGAGCCGCCCACATTCCTTGGCTCCTGGCCCTGAATCACGTCACCTTTTCTTTCTCCACCTCTGTGGTCATATCACCTCGTTCTATCTCTGACTCTGATCCTCCTCCTCTCCCTTTCTCTTAAAAACCCTTGTGATTCTATCGGTCCTTTTCAAGACCCTTAGCTTAATCACATATAGTTCAGTTGCTCAGTCGTGTCTGACTCTGCAACCCCATGGACTGCAGCATGCCAGGCCTCCCTGTCCATCACCAACTCCCAGAGTTCACTCAAACTCATGTCCATTGAGTCGGTGATGCCATCCAGCCATCTCATCCTCTGTCATCCCCTTCTCCTCCTGCCCCCAATCTTTCCCAGCATCAGAGTCTGTTCCAATGAGTCAGTTCCTCACATTAGGTGGTCAAAGTATTGGAGTTTCAGCTTCAGCATCATTCCTTCCAATGAACACCCAGGACTGATCTCCTTTAGGATGGACTGGTTGGATCTCCTTGCAGTCCAAGGGACTCTCAAGAGTCTTCTCCAACACCACAGTTCAAAAGCATCAATTCTTTGGCGCTCAGCCTTCTTCACAGTCCAACTCTCACATCCATACATGGCCAGAGGAAAAACCATAGCCTTGAGTAGACGGACCTTAGTCAGCAAGGTAACGTCTCTGCTTTTGAATATGCTGTCTAAAGTCCTTTCTGTTTTATATTTTGGGGCTCTGTAGGCCTTCGTTGCTGCGTGCAGGGACTGCTCTCTTCTCGTCGGGGCGGCTTCTCTTGCTATGGAGAGCACAGGCTCAGTAGTTGAGACACACGGGTTTCGCTGCCCTACGGCATCTGGAATCTCTTTCCAGACCAAGGATCAGACCCGTGTCCCCTGCACTGGCAGGCAGATTCTTAACCACTGGACCACCAAGGAAGTCCCGCAAAGCCCCCTTGGCCATGTGGAATAATATCTCTGGGCAGAAGGAATACGGACGTATTTGGGAGCAGGTGGTGAGGCTGAGTGTGGAGAGGGACTCCAGGGACAACACCCGATATTTCAGTCACACTGTGATCCTGGGCTCCGGCCAAGGGCTGAGGGGCATATTCTGTAGGAACGAAGGATCATCCTCAAACATCCTGCAGGCTCTTTGTTGTTGTGCCGATTTTGCACCCAGGAAGCAAGGAAAATGAGGCTCAAAGAGCTTGAAATATATGGTCTAAGAATATCCACTTAGTGGATGGTCAAGTATAGAAACTCAGCTTTGAAAGACTTTTAAGCTCCATGCAGTAACTGACTCAAATGTTAGGCTGCTTCGGTTTCTTTTTTTTTTTTTTCCCTTCTGTTTTGTTTTCCATGAAATTCAAGGCTGGGTGGGTAAAGAAAGGAATCTGATAAACTTTCTCAGGTCTGGAACTTTTCCCAGAGCCCTGGGGGCAGAGAAGCAAACTGTACAAACACACCCTCTCAGCCAGAAAGTTCTTTTCCACAGCCATCCCTGCCGGCTCAGTTCCTGTTTGTACCACTGGCAAGGGCCTGTCTCTAGGTCAGAGGCGAGAGAGGAACAGGCTCCCATGGACTTCTCTCCTGTGCAGCCTGGAGCCAGGCATGCAGGAGAGGTCAAGCAAGTTGCCTGAGGTCACACAGTGCAGAAGTAGAGGTCTGGGATACAAAGTTCATTCTGTCAGACACAGACCCTCTATGAACAGCCCCCTGAAGGGACTCCAAGAACAGAAGTAGCCTTGGAATCAAGGATCATATTAGTTCAGTCGCTCAGTTGTGTCCAGCTCTTTGTGACCCCATGGACTGCAGCATGCCAGGCTTCCCTGTCCATCACCAACTCCCGGAGCTTGCTCAAACTCATGTCCATCGAGTCAGTGATGCCATCCAACCATCTCATCCTCTGTCGTCCCCTTCTTCTGCCCTCAATCTTTCCCAGCATGAAGGTCTTATCCAGTGAATCGGCTCTTCATATTAGCTGGCCAAAATATCGGAGCTTCACCTTCAGCATCAGTCCTTCCAGTGAATATTCAGGACTGATTTCTGGTTGGATCTCCTTGCTATCCAACAGACTCTCAGGAGTGTTTTCCAACACCACAGTTCCAAGGCATCAATTCTTCGGCGCTCAGCTTTCTTTATAGTTCAACTCTCACATCCATACATGACCACTGGAAAAACCATAGCTTTCACTAGACGGACCTTTGTTGGCAAAGTAATGTCTCTGCTTTTTAATATGCTGTCTCGATTGGTCATAGCTTTTCTTCCAAGGAGCAAATGTCTTTTAATTTCACGGTTGCAGTCACCCTCTGTAGTGATTTTAGAGCCCAAGAAAGTAAAGCCTCTCACTGTTTCTAATGTTTCGCCATTTATTTGCCATGAAGTGATGGGGCTGGATGCCAAATCTTAGTTTTTTGAATGTTGACTTTCAAGCCAGCTTTTTCACTTTCACTTTCATCAAGAGGCTCTTTAGTTCTTCTTCACTCTCTGCCATCAGGGTGGTGTCATCTGCATATCTGAGGTTATTGATATTTCTCCCAGCAGTCTTGATTCCAGCTTGTGCCTCATCCAGCCCAGCATTTCACATGATGTACTATGGAAAGAAAAGGTAAAGGAAAGTGAAGTCGCTCAGTAGTGTCCGACTCTTTGCGGCCCCACGGAGCCTCCGCCGTCCATGGGATTTTCCAGGCAAGAATACTGGAGTGGGCTGCCATTTCCTTCTCCAGGGGATTTTCCCAACCCAGGGATCGAACCCGTGTTTCCTGCATTGCAAACAGACGCTTTGCCACCTGAGCCACTAGGGAAGCCCTGATGTACTCTGCATATAAGTTAAATAAGCACGGTGACAATATACAAGTCTTGACATACTCTTTTCCGAATTTGGAACCAGTACTTTGTTCCATGTCTGGTTCTAACTGCTGCTTCTTGACCTGCATATAGATTTCTCAGGAGGCAGGTAAGGTGGTCTGGTATTCCCATCTCTTTCAGAATTTTCCACAGCTTGTTGTGATCCACACCGTCAAATGCTTTAGTGTAGTCAATGAAGCAGGCATAGATGTATTTTTCTGGAATTCTCTTGCTTTTTCTATGCTCCAACAGATGTTGGTGATTTGAACTCTGGTTCCTCTGCCTTTCCTAAATTCCACTTGAACATCTGGAAGTTCTTGGTTCACGTACTGTTGAAGCCTGGCTTGGAGAATTTTGAGCATTACTTTGCTAGCATGTGAGATGAGTGCAATTGTGTGGTAGTTTGTGCATTCTTTGGCATTGCCTTTTTTTTAAGTTGGAAAAAAAAACTGACCTTTTCCAGTCCTGCGGCCACTGCTGAGTTTTCCAAATTTGCCAGCATATTGAGTGCAACACTTTCACAGCATCATCTTTTAGGATTTGAAATAACTCAGCTGGAATTCCATCACCTCCACTAACTTTGTCTGTAGTGTTGCTTCCTAAGGCCCACTTGACTGCGTACTCCAGAATGTCTGGCTCTAGGTGAGTGATCACACCATTGTGGTTATCTGAGTCATGAAGATCTTTTTTACACAGTTCTTGTGTGTATTCTTGCCACCTCTGCATAATATCTGCTGCTTCTCTTAGGTCCATATCATTTCTATCCTTTATTGTGCCTGTCTTTGCATGAAATATTCCCTTAATATCTCTAATTTTCTTGAAGAGACCTCTAGTCTTTCCCATTCTATTATTTCCCTCTATTTCTTTACATTGATCACTGAGGAAGGCTTTCTTATCTCTCCTTGCTATTCTCTGGAAGTCTGCATTCACAAGGATATATCTTTCCTTTTCTCCTTTGACTTTCAAGGGTCATGAGCCAAAGACTATTCTTCAGGGGCTGGAAGAAGACACCCTCATTATAACCCAGACCCAAAAAAGGTTTGTCCTTCTCTCTGGCTTTTGCTGGCCTGAAGTTTCACAGAGAAGCTTCATGCACAGAATTACCAGCTCTGGGGGACCCAGCAAGCTGCCCCAGGAGACCTCAGCTTGTGAGCAAAACAAAGGTTTATGTAACATATTGTTTTATTATTTTGTTCCCAAACCAACAAATTAACACTTGGTGGGTAGCCCTGGCTTTCTCATTTTTAAGATGAGAGCTTTAGAACTGGGATAATTTCAAGGAGAGTGTGAACATTGGGCTCACACAGCTTGAACACCTGGAGACACGTCCAGGAACGGGGGCTTGGACTCTGCTACTAAGTTGTTATGTGACTCTGGGCAAATCAAGTTCCTTTGCTGAATCTAGTTGCCTTGTCTGCTGGGGAGAAGGGACTGAAAGTGGCTCCTACAGGAGAGATCCTCTCAGAGTCCTGGTCCAAAGAGGGCTGTACCTCTGAAAAGGTTAACCTACCAGTTTCTGTGACTTAGACTTTGTGTCTTAAAAGAAAGAGGCTCATTGCATCTCCTTCCAAGAAGGGTTCTGATCTGGGAAGGTGGCTGGGGTCTGTCCTCCGAGGGACAGATCGCTGGTGGGCAGCCGTCCTGGAGCAGGCCCTCCTCTGACCATCCTCCTATAGGTACCATGGCAGCTTCCCTATCAGGGCCCTTCCCCTGCCCCTGCCAACCTCATTCAGTGCCCAGGTCAACTCGGCCACATTGTTCTCCTTTCTGTTTCTCAAACCAGACAAATCTTACCTCACCTCTGAGTCCTTTCCCAGGTGATAGAAAGTTCCAGAGCCCATGCCCTGGCCTGGTCTGCAGCTTGGTCAGCGACTTCCCGGGCCTGGGTCTATCCCTAGGGGTCTCAGTGCTCTCCTCTGTCCCCAGGGGCCCTGAGGGCAGCTGTGGCTAAGACCCTTCTATTCTTAAGTTGAGGACCCCTGGACCCAAGGGGAGGAGGCAAGAGAGAATGCTACGACTCTCGCCGAGCTCATGGGGGCAGACAGCCCTTCTGCTTGGCACCTGCCCAGGCTGTGTGAGGTGGCACGGTCATGCTCACGGGGCAGAGGAGAGTGGGGAGAGCCACAGGTGACTCAGAGTCACAGCGCTCATCCTTGAAGACCACCTGCCCTGCCCCAGGGAGATGCATGAAGCAAGGAACTGAGGCTTCCAATATCCATGCTTCCCTTCTTTGGAGGTATAGACTTTTTACCTGGGCAGGATACCCAGCAAAAGTATTCACTTCCCAGAGTCCTTTGCAACTGAGCCATGGGAGTAACTTCTGGTTCATAGGATAGGAAAGCAAAGCTTATATGTAACCCTTTATTTCTTCCTGCTGATTGAATGCAATGAGAATGGGGCTGGTGGAACAGGAGTTGCCATCTTGGAACATGAGATGGAAGCTTGAGCTTGAGAATGACAGAACAATGAGACAGAAGAAGACTGAGTTCTGATTACTGTTGCCATTACAAGCCCTGGACCACCTATTCAAACTTTTATGGGAAAGATAATTAGATTTAAATTTCTGCATTAAGTTGTTATTACTTCCAGGCTGTGTGTTACAGCAGCCAAATTGATATATTAACAAATGTAATCGCTATGTTCTGCTGTCCCTTCCTCACTGCTAAGTAATTTTTTGAAGTGTTTTGTAGTCCTGGTTGGACACCATGAGACTTCTTCCTAGTGGCAAGAAGGGCTTTGAACCCCCATTCTACACTTCAAGAACTTGATGCTCAGAGACACTACTGACTTGCTCCAGGTCACACAGGTGGTTAGCAACAAAACCACAAGACTTCAGGCTTCTTTACACTATACTGATTGCATTTATCCTATCATCATTTGGCTTACAGCAAGGGCAATCAGCCAAATGTTAGATAGGAGAACTGAACCTGTAGCCCAAACCCATTGGCTTAGTCATGTCATGGGACAGCTATGCATCCCCGGATTTGAACAAAGGCTCAAGAGACCCCTGAGGCTGTGTGGTCTGGTGCCTTTTCTGACCCACTTTCTTCACACATTACCTTCTTAAGACCATTACACATCCTCGACCACCCAGCAAGAACAGGGAGGGTGTTGAGCATATGTGCCTATGCCATATCACATGAACTTTCCTTGGCAGGAAAGCTATGACCAACCTAGACAGCATATTCAAAAGCAGAGACATTACTTTGCCAACAAAGTTTCATCAATTCAAGGCTATGGTTTTTCCAGTGGTCATGTATGGATGTGAGAGTTGGACTATAAAGAAAGCTGAGCACTGAAGAATCGATGCTTTTGATCTGTGGTGCTGGAGAAGACTCTTGCAGACCCTTGGACTGCAAGAAGATCCAACCAGTCCATCCTGAGAGGGATCAGTCCTGAGTGTTCATTGGAAGGAATGCAGAAGCTGAAACTCCAATACTTTAGCCACTTGGTGTGAAGAACTGACTCACTGGAAAAGATCCATCTGTGGTGCTGGAGAAGACTCTTGCAGACCCTTGGACTGCAAGAAGATCCAACCAGTCCATCCTGAGAGGGATCAGTCCTGAGTGTTCATTGGAAGGAATGCAGAAGCTGAAACTCCAATACTTTAGCCACTTGGTGTGAAGAACTGACTCACTGGAAAAGATCCTGATGCTGGGAAAGATTGAAGGCAGGAAGAGAAGGGGACGACAAAGGATGAGATGGTTGGATGGCATAACTTTCACAGCATCATCTTTTAGGATTTGAAATAACTCAGCTGGAATTCCATCACCTCCACTAACTTTGTCTGTAGTGTTGCTTCCTAAGGCCCACTTGACTGCGTACTCCAGAATGTCTGGCTCTAGGTGAGTGATCACACCATTGTGGTTATCTGAGTCATGAAGATCTTTTTTACACAGTTCTTGTGTGTATTCTTGCCACCTCTGCATAATATCTGCTGCTTCTCTTAGGTCCATATCATTTCTATCCTTTATTGTGCCTGTCTTTGCATGAAATATTCCCTTAATATCTCTAATTTTCTTGAAGAGACCTCTAGTCTTTCCCATTCTATTATTTCCCTCTATTTCTTTACATTGATCACTGAGGAAGGCTTTCTTATCTCTCCTTGCTATTCTCTGGAAGTCTGCATTCACAAGGATATATCTTTCCTTTTCTCCTTTGACTTTCAAGGGTCATGAGCCAAAGACTATTCTTCAGGGGCTGGAAGAAGACACCCTCATTATAACCCAGACCCAAAAAAGGTTTGTCCTTCTCTCTGGCTTTTGCTGGCCTGAAGTTTCACAGAGAAGCTTCATGCACAGAATTACCAGCTCTGGGGGACCCAGCAAGCTGCCCCAGGAGACCTCAGCTTGTGAGCAAAACAAAGGTTTATGTAACATATTGTTTTATTATTTTGTTCCCAAACCAACAAATTAACACTTGGTGGGTAGCCCTGGCTTTCTCATTTTTAAGATGAGAGCTTTAGAACTGGGATAATTTCAAGGAGAGTGTGAACATTGGGCTCACACAGCTTGAACACCTGGAGACACGTCCAGGAACGGGGGCTTGGACTCTGCTACTAAGTTGTTATGTGACTCTGGGCAAATCAAGTTCCTTTGCTGAATCTAGTTGCCTTGTCTGCTGGGGAGAAGGGACTGAAAGTGGCTCCTACAGGAGAGATCCTCTCAGAGTCCTGGTCCAAAGAGGGCTGTACCTCTGAAAAGGTTAACCTACCAGTTTCTGTGACTTAGACTTTGTGTCTTAAAAGAAAGAGGCTCATTGCATCTCCTTCCAAGAAGGGTTCTGATCTGGGAAGGTGGCTGGGGTCTGTCCTCCGAGGGACAGATCGCTGGTGGGCAGCCGTCCTGGAGCAGGCCCTCCTCTGACCATCCTCCTATAGGTACCATGGCAGCTTCCCTATCAGGGCCCTTCCCCTGCCCCTGCCAACCTCATTCAGTGCCCAGGTCAACTCGGCCACATTGTTCTCCTTTCTGTTTCTCAAACCAGACAAATCTTACCTCACCTCTGAGTCCTTTCCCAGGTGATAGAAAGTTCCAGAGCCCATGCCCTGGCCTGGTCTGCAGCTTGGTCAGCGACTTCCCGGGCCTGGGTCTATCCCTAGGGGTCTCAGTGCTCTCCTCTGTCCCCAGGGGCCCTGAGGGCAGCTGTGGCTAAGACCCTTCTATTCTTAAGTTGAGGACCCCTGGACCCAAGGGGAGGAGGCAAGAGAGAATGCTACGACTCTCGCCGAGCTCATGGGGGCAGACAGCCCTTCTGCTTGGCACCTGCCCAGGCTGTGTGAGGTGGCACGGTCATGCTCACGGGGCAGAGGAGAGTGGGGAGAGCCACAGGTGACTCAGAGTCACAGCGCTCATCCTTGAAGACCACCTGCCCTGCCCCAGGGAGATGCATGAAGCAAGGAACTGAGGCTTCCAATATCCATGCTTCCCTTCTTTGGAGGTATAGACTTTTTACCTGGGCAGGATACCCAGCAAAAGTATTCACTTCCCAGAGTCCTTTGCAACTGAGCCATGGGAGTAACTTCTGGTTCATAGGATAGGAAAGCAAAGCTTATATGTAACCCTTTATTTCTTCCTGCTGATTGAATGCAATGAGAATGGGGCTGGTGGAACAGGAGTTGCCATCTTGGAACATGAGATGGAAGCTTGAGCTTGAGAATGACAGAACAATGAGACAGAAGAAGACTGAGTTCTGATTACTGTTGCCATTACAAGCCCTGGACCACCTATTCAAACTTTTATGGGAAAGATAATTAGATTTAAATTTCTGCATTAAGTTGTTATTACTTCCAGGCTGTGTGTTACAGCAGCCAAATTGATATATTAACAAATGTAATCGCTATGTTCTGCTGTCCCTTCCTCACTGCTAAGTAATTTTTTGAAGTGTTTTGTAGTCCTGGTTGGACACCATGAGACTTCTTCCTAGTGGCAAGAAGGGCTTTGAACCCCCATTCTACACTTCAAGAACTTGATGCTCAGAGACACTACTGACTTGCTCCAGGTCACACAGGTGGTTAGCAACAAAACCACAAGACTTCAGGCTTCTTTACACTATACTGATTGCATTTATCCTATCATCATTTGGCTTACAGCAAGGGCAATCAGCCAAATGTTAGATAGGAGAACTGAACCTGTAGCCCAAACCCATTGGCTTAGTCATGTCATGGGACAGCTATGCATCCCCGGATTTGAACAAAGGCTCAAGAGACCCCTGAGGCTGTGTGGTCTGGTGCCTTTTCTGACCCACTTTCTTCACACATTACCTTCTTAAGACCATTACACATCCTCGACCACCCAGCAAGAACAGGGAGGGTGTTGAGCATATGTGCCTATGCCATATCACATGAACTTTCCTTGGCAGGAAAGCTATGACCAACCTAGACAGCATATTCAAAAGCAGAGACATTACTTTGCCAACAAAGTTTCATCAATTCAAGGCTATGGTTTTTCCAGTGGTCATGTATGGATGTGAGAGTTGGACTATAAAGAAAGCTGAGCACTGAAGAATCGATGCTTTTGATCTGTGGTGCTGGAGAAGACTCTTGCAGACCCTTGGACTGCAAGAAGATCCAACCAGTCCATCCTGAGAGGGATCAGTCCTGAGTGTTCATTGGAAGGAATGCAGAAGCTGAAACTCCAATACTTTAGCCACTTGGTGTGAAGAACTGACTCACTGGAAAAGATCCTGATGCTGGGAAAGATTGAAGGCAGGAAGAGAAGGGGACGACAAAGGATGAGATGGTTGGATGGCATCACCGACTCAATGGACATGAGTTTGAGTGAACTCTGGGAGTTGGTGATGGACAGGGAGGCCTGGTATGCTGCAGTCCATGGGGTTGCAGAGAGTCAGACATGACTGAGCGACTGAACTGAACTGAATATCACATGAGAATACGAAGGGAGAAGTCCATAGACACTGCCCAGTGAACCAAGTACCTTACAGAGGTTATTTTGTTGAATTTATTTCATTTACTCTCTTGCAGACTTCCTTTGTATAGGTTCCATTCTATCCTCTGTCCGCAACAAGGAAATGAAATTATAAGAAGTAATATGACAGGACCCCCAGCCATGAGTGAAGGTAAATTTCCAATATAAGAACTCTTCCTGTCGACTTTAGATATTATGTTCTTTCTACTCCAAAGTATGGCCAGCCCCTTTTATTGCCTACAATTTTATTCATAGGGGATTTCCCTGATGGCTGTATGCTATGCTTAGTTGCATCCGACTCTTTGCCACGCCATGGACTACAGCCTGCCAAACTCCTCTATTCATGGGGTTTTCCAGGCAAGAATACTGAAGTGGGTTGCCATTTTCTTCTCCAGGACATCTTCCCGACCCAGGGAGCAAAACCGTGTCCCTTGAGTCTTCTCTATTGGCAGACCGATTCGTTATCACTGCCCTCATGGTTCAGGGATAAAGAACCCAGCTGCCAATGCAGGAGACAAGTGTTCGATTCCTGATCTGGGAAGATTCCGGTTGCCACAGAGCAGTAAGCGTGTGCATCACATATACTGAGCCTGTGCTGTAGATCCTGGAGCTGCAGCTGCTGAAGCCCGCCTGCCCAAGAGCCCGAGCTCTGCAACACAGAAGCCACCACAACGAGAAGCCTGCACACTGCAACTGGAGAGCAACCCTGCACTCTGCAGCTAGAGAAAAGCCCCTGCAGCAACACAGACCTAGTACAGCCAAAACAAACTAAATTACAAAATTTTAATTCCTACAGAGTTCAATGATTAATTTTACCTTTTATTTTCCAACTGAATTATACTATATCTTAGAGTGAAATTTATTTGCTATGATTCCACTTTGAAATGACCGAGTCAAACAGGCTCCCTTGGAATGTCAGGAGGGGAAAAGCTTCTAAACAGTGTGTTCTTTCAGCCTGTTTTTCTCAATGTTGTCTTTTCCAGAAAGAGAGAGAAAGGGAAAGAAATAGGAGGAGAGAGAGCAAGCTGGAGGCTCTCATGGGAATGCGACGGCTTAAGAGAAAGGGACCTGTCCAGGATAAACAAGTCAGCGTTTATAGAGGAAGGGACTTCTTCCATTGGTTGAGGATAGGCTGCCCACTTATTGGCTGTTTGCTTCTCCCAGATGAGTCCTCAGCTCCACCTAAACGCTCTCCTTTCCAACTGCTACTGCTCCTCACTGTGCCCCTGTTGCCTGCACTATGGGTTTTCACAGCATCCCCAAGCTGTTTGTCTGAGGGTGGGGCTCACTGCTGAGAAACACCCCACACAGCCCTGGGGAGCAAGCATCTTCAGGACAGGGTCGTGTCCACTCCTCTTTGTACCCTCAAAGCCATGCTCACTTCTAGACCAATGGCATAAGCTCTATATATGAGCGTATCTGAGTATCAGGAGCCCCAGATAGATAACCTTGACTTCCTTTCTCAAGGCAACCTTGGTGAGTCTCATCTGTCCTTGAAGAAAGTAGACCAGATTCTCTAGGAGTCAAAACCTAGACCAGGGGACTTTCCTGGTGGCCCAGTAGCTCAGAATCCACGCCCCCAAAGCAGGGGGCCTACGTTCAATCCCTGGTTGGGGAGCTAGATCCTGAATGCCACAGCAAAGATCTGGCAAAGCCAAATAAATAAATAAAGTCAACATTAAAAAAAAACCCAAATATGAAAACTGACACCAGGAAGTAGAAGTTTCATGAAGTCAGATTATAACACCATATAAGAAAGAACATGCAATACTCTCCAAAGATGAAAAGAAAGATAGTGAGCTAGCTGTCACCAAAAATGTTCAAGCAAATACTGGTAGAGCACTATTTCTATAAAGATTATGTAGATATTCCTTCAATAAATATTCACTGCCACCAAACACTGGCTGAATAAGAGTGTGGACTTTGGATTAAGATGGGGAGGGTTCCGGAGGCATGGTTGCCATTGTCTCCTGCTGTTATATTTGGCACATCATCTTTCATGACCTCTCCTGCTTCATCTATAAAAGGAAGAAGGGTGGGGAGGTTTAAAAAGAATAGGAACTAGTCATCGCACTGTGGCAGTCTGCTGAAATATGAAAGCATCATAGTTAGGGTATTTATTCAGTTCAGTCGCTCAGTCGTGTCCGACTCTTTGCGACCCCATGAATCCCAGCATGCCAGGCCTCCCTATTCATCACCATCTCCCGGAGTTCACTCAGACTCATGCCCATCGAGTCCGTAATGCCTTCCAGCCATCTCATCCTCGGTCGTCCCCTTCTCCTCCTGCCCCCAATCCCTCCCAGCATCAGAGTCTTTTCCAATGAGTCAACTCTTTTCATGAGGTGGCCCAAGTACTGGAGTTTCAGCTTCAGCATCATTCCTTCCAAAGAAATCCCAGGGTTGATCTCCTTCAAGATGGACAGGTTGGATCTCCTTGCAGTCCAAGGGACTCTCAAGAGTCTTCTCCAACACCACAGTTCAAAAGCATCAATTCTTCAGCGCTCAGCCTTCTTCACAGTCCAACTCACATCCACACATGACCACAGGAAAAACCATAGCCTTGACTAGATGGACCTTAGTCGGCAAAGTAATGTCTCTGCTTTTCAATATACTATCCAGGTTGCTCATAAGTTTTCTTCCAAGGAGTAAGCATCTTTTAATTTCATGGCTGCAGTCACCATCTGCAGTGATTTTGGAGCCCCCCAAAATAAAGTCTGACACTGTTTCCACTGTTTCCCCATCTATTTCCCATGAAGTGATGGGACTGGATGCCATGATCTTCGTTTTCTGAATGTTGAGCTTTAAGTCAACTTTTTCGCTCTTCTCTTTCACTTTCACCAAGAGGCTTTTTAGCTCCTCTTCACTTTCTGACTGTCTCTTATACACATCTAGATGTGTATAAGAGACAGGTCCAACTCTCACATCCATACATGACCACAGGAAAAACCATAGCCTTGACTAGACGGACCTTAGTCGGCAAAGTAATGTCTCTGCTTTTGAATATACTATCTAGGTTGGTCATAACTTTTCTTCCAAGGAGTAAGCATCTTTTAATTTCATGGCTGCAGTCACCATCTGCAGTGATTTTGGAGCCCCCCAAAATAAAGTCTGACACTGTTTCCACTGTTTCCCCATCTATTTCCCATGAAGTGATGGGACTGGATGCCATGATCTTCGTTTTCTGAATGTTGAGCTTTAAGTCAACTTTTTCGCTCTCCTCTTTCACTTTCACCAAGAGGCTTTTTAGCTCCTCTTCACTTTCTGTTTTAAGGGTGGTGTCATCTGCATATCTGAGGTTATTGATATTTCTCCTGGCAAACTTGATTCCAGCTTGTGTTTCTTCCAGTCCAGCGTTTCTCATGATGTACTCTGCATAGAAGTTAAATAAGCAGGGAGACAATATACAGCCTTGACGTACTCCTTTTCCTATTTGGAATCAGTCTGTTGTTCCATGTCTAGTTCTAACTGTTGCTTCCTGACCTGCATGCAGGTTTCTCAAGAGGCAGGTTATACCAGATATCAATTACAGCAAGGTTTATATTATTAGAAAAACAACTAGAGGGGTTCCCTGGTGGCTCGGTGGTAAAGAATCTGTCCGTCAATGCAGGAGACACAGGTTTAAGCCCAGATCTGGGAAGGTCCCACATGCCTCGGAGCAAGTAAGCCCATGCATGGCAACAATTGAGCCTTTGTTCTAGAGCCGGTGCCCCAAAACAAGAGAAGCCACCACAATGAGAAGCCCCCGTGCCACACCTCGAGAGTGGCCCCCAACTAGAGAAAAGCCTGAACAGCAGCCAAGACCCAGCACAGCCAAAAGTCAATCAATCAATAAAATTTTTTTTCTTTTCTTTTAAAGTTATTTTGAAATTAAGAAAATAAAAAACAGCTAGAAACCTTCTCAGTATAGCAACTGGAAAATTGTTAAATAAATTATGATATAGCCATACTATAATTTAATAGCCTAGTATGAAATTATGCTAGAGTTTTGTGTGCCCTGGCCTGGAAACTTGACCCTAATATAATTGTTAAACAATTACTATGTATGGTGTACGTAGTATTTTCTAAGCATACCTCTTTGCTGTGATAGTGAACTTGTAGGAAGAGGTGATTGTATCACTTGTGTCAAGATGTGGAAAGGTAAGACAAATTATTAGTTATAGTTAGATCTAGGTCCATACAATAGAAAACTGAAAAAAAAAAAAAAAGGAAAACAAACAAAACCCATCAGCTTAAGTAAATAGGTTTCATTCCTCTTACGAAAAGAGGTTCAGAAATATATGGTCCAGAACTAGCATGGCAGTAGGTGCATGGTCATCAATTCAGGCATCATCTTTCGTTTCATCTTTCATTTCAGCATCCTTGGGGGCTTCTACCCCCAAGACCGTCTGTGGTCCACGATGGCAGCTGATGCTCCAGCCATCACATCTGGGCAGGAACACGGGAGAAGCTGTTTATGCCTCTTTTAGGAATCTATCTCAGAAGTCCCACCAACCATACCTAATTGCAAAGGAGGCTAGGAAATGAAGTTTTTTTAGCTGGCTATAATAACTGTATGGTATTTTATTTCATTGAGCCCCAGTAATATAAAGCTTTATTACTAAGAAATGGAGAATGGATATTGGATAAGCCAAATCATGGTCCCTGCCACAAGAGGATTATTCACTTTTTCTCTGAAATAGACTTTTGTATTCTCTGGCTAAATATAATGAGAATTCACTGCTTTACCATGTAAAAGAATCCAAGTGGGAAAGATTTTTAAAGAAGAGAGGAACTAACTTATCTTAGCATATACCATGAGGCCGCCAGGCATTTCATGGCACCTCATTTCATCGTCAGTCATCCCAAAGGGGACAGGAGGACTCCTCCTCCTGTTTCGCAAGAGGAGGAATCCAGGATGGAGAGGGGTGACACGAATTTTCCAAAAGTGTCCCTGTCCCTGAGTGGCAGAGCCAAGGTGAGAGTGCAGGAGCGGGTGATTCCCAATTCTGTGCTGCATAATCTAAGACCACTTTCAGGAGGGGGGAGAAAACCCAACACAACTCACGTGTGATTCTAGAACCCTAGATTTGAGAGGGGCTGTATTCCCTAATCAAATCATTAGGCAAAGAAGAAGACAGTGAGTTCTGACCTTTCTTTAACTTCCAGACCGCTGATGGGCGTTATCTAGTGACCAAGGCTTACTTCACCAACTTGTAGACACATTCAATTCCTGGCAACGTAAACCTTTCTTTTCTTCTTTTTTGTTCCTTTTGTTAATTTTTCACACGAACATCTAGACAAACACACAGAGGTGAAAAATAAAGAGCACCTTTTCATTTTTTTCCTGTTTCCTAACACATCTAATTTCTTAAGAGTGAGAAGGACAAGACCAGAGCCTTACATAAACACTGGGCTCCTCTCAGATTTTTATTGACATGAATTTATGAGGGAATCATGGAGGTGAATCTACAGAATAATATTATTCCAGCCAAGATGCTGTCTGCTGCCTGCTGGGTGGGAAAACACGAGCAACGGGGGGTATTTTCCTTGAAGCACTTTCAATTTTAGACAGGACAGAAACAAGCAGAAAAGAAGACATTGTATTACTCCATCCTGCTATAACAGGGGTTCAAAGCTTGGACTCTTGATCCCACCAGAGGTGGAGTTTTGTCCCTGAAATAAAAGCTTTTCCCAGAGAAAAATGAACTGTCCTCCACGGAGAGTCTTTTTCATGGTGGGTTCTGGTTTTCTCCCTATAAATTCCAGGAAGGGACTAGCCCTGCCCTCTGGAAGCACAGAGAATGAGCTGGAGCTTTCTTTTCTGGAAGGTCTGTTGAATACTGGTACATGCCTGATGTTTCTGCCAAAGTGCGTCTACACTTGCCTGGGGATGTGGCGGAGAGTCAGCTGGACCTGGGGAGGAACCCCAGCTTCACTCCTCACTCACGCTGGAAACTCAGGCTGATCCCTCAGCTCTTCTGACTCAATTTCCTCACCTGTAAATTCACGATAATGGAGTTGAAAGTGCGTTAGTCGTTCAGTCCTATCTGATTCTTTACGACCCCATGGATTATAGCCCACCAGACTCCTCTGCCCTTGGGATTCTCCAGGCAAGAATACTGGAGAGTGGCCAATACTACTGATTTGCCAATGCCCTTCTCCAGGAGATCCTCCCAACCCAGGGATAGAACTCTGCTCTTCTGCACTGCAGGTAGATTCCTTACTGTCTGAGCCACTGGGGAAGTCTGATAATAAAAGTTGGGTCTTTGCTTTTCCTCTCCCTGTCCTTCAACAGCTGGGGAAGTTATCCTTCTCATCTCTGGGCTAATCTAACATTGCCAGAAAAATTCAGAAAAAAAAAAATCCAACAAAGATTGTTCTATGTGTACCATGTAAGACTGTATCCTTAACCACTGAAAAATTATTTGAAGCCTGGCTCAAAGACTGAGAGGCAGCAAGTGAGAACATGTGATAAAACACCCCTAAACCCTAAAGTCCAGGTTCAAATCCAACTCCATCACCTACTTGTCATGTGACTTATAGAAGATGACCTGACCTTTCTGTGCCATAATTCCTTCATCTATAAATGGGAATAATGATAGTGATCATCTTATCAATGAATTAATTCATGCAAAGTGCTTAGAACAGCCTAGTAATATAGGCTCAATAGACATTGACAATTGACTACTATTATTACTATTCCTGGGGCTTCCCAGGAGGCTCATTGGTAAAGAACCTGCCTGCCAGTGCAGGAGACACAGGTTCTATCCTTGGGCCAAGATGATCCTCTGGAAAAAGAAATAGCATGGCAACTCACTGGAAAAGGCATGGCAACTCACTCCAGTATTCTTGCCTGAAGAATTCCATGGACAGCAGAGCCTGAGGGGCTACAGTCCATGGGGTCGCAAAGAGTCAGACACAACTGAGCAGTAACAACAGATTATTATTCTTAGAGCTGCTCTGGGAAGGTTAGGGCCTCACCTCATCACATTCACCCCAGACGGTAGCCACATCTAGGAAACAGAGTTGCTTTTTTCTGTGGCCAAAGTCCAGAGAGACCACTTCTAGTGCTTCCCCCCACCATCCCCTGGAGTTCTAAGCACCATGCTCCCTGGTCTCCGTCCCCCGCCCCTATGGAGCTCAGAAGATGGAATTCTAATGAACCAATGGTAAATCAGAAAACAATTCTTTTGAGACTAGCAAGTGCTGCCAGGATCCAGCCTTCATCTCCCAGCTGTGCTTATGGTGCTACCTTAGTTAGTTAGTTAGTTCAGTCGCTCAGTCGTGTCTGACTCTTTGTGACCCCATGAATCGCAGCACGACAGGCCTCCCTGTCAGACTTTTGGACTCTGAGGGAGAGGGAGAGGGAGAGGGTGGGATGATTTGGGAGAATAGCATTGAAATATGTATACTATCATGTAAGAAATGAATCGCCAGTCTAAGTTTGATGCAGGATGCAGGATGCTTGGGGCTGGTGTTTGAGGATGATCCGGAGGGATGATGTGGGCTGGGAGGTGGGAGGGGGATTCATGTTTGGGAGTTCGTGTACACCCGTGGCAGATTCATGTCAATGTATGCCAAAACCAATAGGGTACTGTAAAGTAAAATAAAATAAATTAATTAATTTAAAAAGAGGGAGAATCCTGAATGAAAAAAATAAAAGAAAAATGTTATGTCCTGTGTGCCTCTGACTTCTTTTTAAATAGATTATGTTTACTGAATAGAGGCTCAGGCAGTAAAGAACTTGCCTTTAAAGCAGAAGATGGATTTGATCCCTGGGTTGGGAAGATCCCCTGGAGAAAGAAATGGCAACCCACTCCAGTATTGCTGCTTGGAGAATCCCATAAACAGAGGTGCCTGGAGGACTATACTCCATGGGGTCACAAAAGTTGGATAAAACTGAGCAACTGACACTATCAGTTTTGACATGTATACTGCACACAATAACTGGCACCCCACTCCAGTACTCTTGCCTGGAAAATCCCATGGGCAGAGGAGCCTGGTGGGCTGCAGTCCATGGGGTCGCTAAGAGTCGGACACGACTGAGAGACTTCACTTTCACTTTTCACTTTCATGCATTGGAGAAGGAAATGGCAACCCACTCCAGTGTTCTTGCCTGGAGAATCCCAGGGATGGGGGAGCCTCGTGGGCTGCCATCTATGGGGTCACACAGAGTCGGACACAACAGATGCGACTTAGCAGCAGTATTACTTTACTCATAAAAGGAGAATATATTTAATATCATTAACATCATTTAAAAAGAGGTGGCAAGAACATGGAAGAACTGTACAAAAAAGATCTTCATAACCCAGATAACCTAGATGGTGTGATCACTCACCTAGAGCCAGACATCATGGAATGTGCAGTCAAGTGGGTCTTAGGAAGCATCACTACGAACAAAGCCAGTGGAGGTGATGGAATTTCAGTTGAGCTGTTTCAAATCCTAAAACATGATACTGTGAAAAAGCTGCACTCAATGTGCCAACAAATTTGGAAAACTCAGCAGTGGCTACAGGATAGGAAAAGGTCAGTTTTATTTCAACCCCAGAGAAGGGCAATGCCAAAGAATGTTCAAAGTACGGCACAATTGTACTCATCTCACACACTAGCAAAGTAATGCTCAAAATTCTTGAAGTCAGGCTTCAACAGTATGTGTGCCATGAATTTCCAGATATTCAAGCTGGATTTAGAAAAGCCAGAGGAACCAGAAACCAAATTGCCGACATCTGCGGAGTCATAGAAAAAGCAAGAGAATTCCAGAAAAACATCTACTTTTGCTTTATTAATTACACCAAAGCCTCTGACTGTGTAGATAACAACAAACTGGAAAATTCCTCAAGAGATGGGAATACCAGACCACCTGACTTGCCTCCTGAGAAATCTGTATGCAGGCCAGGAAGCAACATTTATAACTGGACATGGAACAACAGATTGGATCCAAATTGGGAAAGGAGTACCTCAGTGCTGTATATTGTCACACTGTTTATTTAATTTATATGCAGTACTCTGTGAATACATCATGTGAAATGCCAGGCTGGATGAAGCACAAGCTGGAATCAATATTGCCAGGAGAAATATCAGTATGGATATGCAGTATGCAATATGGATATGAATATGCATATCAACCTTGGATATGCAGATGACACCACCCTTATGGCAGAAGGAACTAAAGAGCCTCTTAATGAAAGTGAAAGAGGAGAGTGAAAAAGTTGGCTTAAAGCTCAGCATTCAAAAAAACAAAGATAATGGCATCTAGTCCCATCATTTCATGGCAAATAGATGGGGAAACAGTGGAAACAGTGACAGACTTTATTTTGGGGGGGCTCCAAAATCACAACAGATGGTGACTGCAGCCATGAAATTAAAAGACGCTTGCTCCTTAGAAGAAAACCTATGACCAATCTAGACAGCATATTAAAAAGTAGACATTACCTTGCCGATAAAGGTGCATCTAGTCAAAGGTATCGTTTTTCCAGTAGTCATGTTGTGAGAGTTGGACAATAAAGAAACCTGAGTACTGAAGAATTGATGCTTCTGAACTGTGTTGTTCTAAGGCTATTAGAGAGTCCCTTTGACTGCAAGGAGATCCAACCAGTCCATCCTAAAGAAAATCATTCCTGAATATTCACTGGGGGGACTAATGATGAAGCTGAAACTCCAATATTTTGGCCACCTGATGTGAAGAACTGACTCATTGGAAAAGACCCTGATACTGGGAAAGATTGAAGGCAGGAGGAAAGGGGATGACAGAGTATGAAATGGTTGGATGGCATCACTGACTTGATGGACATGAGTTTGAGCAAGCTCTGGGAATTGGTGATGGACTGGGAAGCCTAGCATGCGGCAGTCCATGGGGTCAAAGAGTCGGACATGACTGAGTGACTGAACTGAACATCATTTATCTTCCTTGGTATTTTTTCACAAAATAAATCTCAAACGCATTTGTTTTGAAAATGGAATAAGACTGAAATCAGTTTAGACACTGAGCATCACTAAGCCAGCCACAGGCTTCCCAGGTGGTGCTAGTGATAAAGAATCCACCTCCTGATGAAGGAGATTTAAGAAACATGGGTTCGATCCCTGGGTCAGGATGATTCCCTGGAGGAGGAGGTGGCAACCCACTCGAGTATGCTTGCCTGGAGAATCCCATGGGCAGGGGAGCCTGGCTGGGTACAGTACACAGGGTTACAAAGAGCAGGAATTGACTGAAGGGATTTAGTATGCACACACACGCAAGCTAGTCACAACCACGCCTCCACATGCCTTAGGATATGTAAGTACCCATCTACCCGGATATGTTGTCAATATTAGACACTGCCTACAGGCAAATGGTGGGAGGTTTTTGTAAAACATAAACCACAAATTTGATACTATTCTTTCTTGCTATGTGTAAAAACATCTGATTCCAGTCATAGCAGTATATACTGATATGTTTCCCCGTCTCAAAAAACAGCCAGATGAAATGAGACATTGACATCTTTATAACGGTAAGAGTAAGACAATTCATGGTGGGTGTATTGAAAATTTGAGAGAATCAAGGCTGTCTTATAAAAATGACCCTGTATCTGGCAGCAAATCCATAAAAGTGGCATTTGTGTGTGTGTATCAGTGTGGTGGCTTCCTGACCTTTAAATTCCAACACTAGCAATGTGGATCAACGAATCTTAGTAATGACCTCAATTAAGATCACTGTGGCCTTATTATGCTTACAAGAGAAGGATCATAAACAGTTTGCCGTAAAAGCCTTCTGAATGAGCGGAAGCTTTCTCCTTTATATGGAAAGGACCATCTGTGTCAGAAGTTACTGAAAGTTCAGTTAACCACTTGGATCAAGTAAGAGAACAGACATCCTGTACAAAGATGAAAACATGTTGGGATTTTAGAGTCCACTTTGCCAAGATACACATTGAAAGTTTACTTAGTTTTTCACAGAGTTAATGGTAAATACACATGCAAGAATCAGACCAATAACTGTCTCTTATACACATCTAGATGTGTATAAGAGACAGGCAGCATAGCATAAACATCTGGATATGTTTTCAAATTAGTTTTACTCAAAGATCAACTATTCATCAAACATATAACAAAACATCCCTCATGCTGACTACATAAATGGGATACTTAGCCAAATTCAGTTCATTTAAGTGCAGAAACAAGACATTCGATGTTATTACATGACCTGTAGAAATTGATTTTGATTTGTATACACTATTTTTAGATAGACACTGGTTATGTTCAATGCAGGATGCAGGATGCTTGGGGCTGGTGTATGGGGATGATCCGGAGGGAAGGGCCCTGGGGATAGCAGTGATAGAGGTGAGGTGCCCAGCTCTGAGCTGAGTGTGATCTGGAGAAAGACGGAAAAGTGAGCCTGGACCATTGGGCATCTTGGCCTTCTTTCATGGAGGAAGCTGCAGAAGCCTCAAAAGGTTCATTGACTTGCCCAAGACCCCCCACAATACCAGGCAGAGGTCCAAGGATTCCCTCTGGTGTGCTTTATGCTGACCTGATCTGGTCTCCCCATCACACGTATTCTCCACCCTTTAACCCCATACTTTGCCCCAGAAGGGGTATCACACTTGCAGAATCCCCTTGGGGAGACCCTGGTTGGTTGATCTGTTTCCCCGGGTACCATCTTTGGGTTTGGATGAGACCTCAAGATGAGCTCAAGGACAGGCATGGCCTTGGCCCTGGTGGATCGCTCTTTATCCCTAGGCCTTTTGCTTTGCATGCTCCATTGTTGGCTGGGATTGGGGCTGGGGTGGAGACTGATAGGAGTCAGCTCTGTGGCCCTGGGTGGAAGTGAAAGGTATGTAGGGGAAGAGTTTCCAGTGGCTGCTCTGCCTGGGCCACAGTGACCCCTCCCCACGCCCTTCACAAGGATCTGTCGTCCCTGAGTTACCCAGGGAAGCCTGACACCTGGGTTTTAGACAGAAACCCAGAAAGGAGGAGGGATGGGGCTGACATTGCGGTTCCTACACATTCCTTCGGAGTTCACCAGTCAGCGAGTACAGCAGCTCTTCCTTGGGAATGCCCTTGCACCTGGCCTCCCTCTGCCCTCTGGTCCTCTGCAGCTTTGGGCTTTGGGGACTCGTCCCTCCTCCCTCTCCCTGCACTGCTTCCATCCAGGCTGGGCCAGGGGGTGGAGCGTTTCCAAGGAGTTAATTCCAGCACCAGCACTCTTAATTTCTAGGAGTGTGGAGCCNTCCTTGCACCTGGCCTCCCTCTGCCCTCTGGTCCTCTGCAGCTTTGGGCTTTGGGGACTCGTCCCTCCTCCCTCTCCCTGCACTGCTTCCATCCAGGCTGGGCCAGGGGGTGGAGCGTTTCCAAGGAGTTAATTCCAGCACCAGCACTCTTAATTTCTAGGAGTGTGGAGCCTTGGTCCGGTTACCTAATTGCTCTGCTTTAGTGATCTATAAAATGGAAGCCTCACCCCGAAACATGCTTCTGAGAGTGAAGAAACATGAACAGCTGGAATCTATTCCCAACAGTGGCCTAAGGGCTTCCACAGAGGGAACTCATTTCATCCAGACCACACTCTCCAGGGTCTGTGTGTTGCCACCTCATTTTATGGAAGCAAAGCCCTGGGGAGACTGGGAGAATTTCAGTGTCCATGATGTGGAAATAAATGAAAGAATAAAGGAGTTGGGAGCTCAAAGGGGCAGTGCAAGTGCTGAGTCTGGGTCCTAGCTTGAGGTGAGAGGCGAGAGAGCAGCTAGATCTGGGTTCATATTCAACCACTGCAGCTAGAAGGACACTCAGATCTTGATGCCACAAGCTTGGCCTCTGTACACTGGTGCTGAGTCAAATCTCGGAGACAGAGTTTTGGGTGAAACAGAAAAGAATTTATTGCTTTGAAGCAAAAGGGGACACAGTGAGCTCCTGTCCTGAAAAACTGTGTGTCCTAACTCAGGAGGATTTGGTGAAGAGTTTTATAGTGATAGCTCAAGGGTGGGAGGAGAAGGCAATGGCACCCCACTCCAGTACTGTTGCCTGGAAAATCCCATGGACGGAGGAGCCTGGCGGGCTGCAGTCCATGGGGTCATGAAGAATTGGACTTGATTGAGTGACTTCACTTTCATTTCACTTTTCACTTTCATGCATTGGAAAGGAAATGGCAACCCACTCCAGTGTTCTTNCCTGGAAAATCCCATGGACGGAGGAGCCTGGCGGGCTGCAGTCCATGGGGTCATGAAGAATTGGACTTGACTGAGTGACTTCACTTTCATTTCACTTTTCACTTTCATGCATTGGAAAGGAAATGGCAACTCACTCCAGTGTTCTTGCTTGGAAAGTCCCAGGGATTGGGGAGCCTGGTGGGCTGCTGTCTACGCGGTCGCACAGAATTGGACACGACTGAAGCAACCTAGCAGCAGCAGCAGCAGCAAGCGTGGGATCGTTGATGAGACTGGAGTGTGTGCAGGGCCTGTGCTCTTTTAAGCTGNTCCAGTGTTCTTGCTTGGAAAGTCCCAGGGATTGGGGAGCCTGGTGGGCTGCTGTCTACGCGGTCGCACAGAATTGGACACGACTGAAGCAACCTAGCAGCAGCAGCAGCAGCAAGCGTGGGATCGTTGATGAGACTGGAGTGTGTGCAGGGCCTGTGCTCTTTTAAGCTGGCCTCAGGTAATCTCTCTTTTTTCAGACAGTTTTTATTTAATATCAGTTTTTAGTTTTGGTTGCTCAGGGTCTTCATTGTTTCACGTGTGCCTCTTCTAGTAGCAGCGAGTGAGGACTTCCTTCCAGCTGCAGTGAACCGGCTTCTCGCCGCTGTGGCCTCTCTTTTCGCTGAGTGCAGGCTCTAAGGGTGATGGGCTTCAGTTGTTGCGGCAGGCGGGCTTACCGGGATCTTTCTGGACCAAGAATCAAACCAGAATCTCCTGCACTGGCAGGTGGACTCGACCACCAGGCCATCCCTCTCAGATGACTGGAAAATCCCATGGACGGAGGAGCCTGGCGGGCTGCAGTCCATGGGGTCATGAAGAATTGGACTTGATTGAGTGACTTCACTTTCATTTCACTTTTCACTTTCATGCATTGGAAAGGAAATGGCAACCCACTCCAGTGTTCTTGCTTGGAAAGTCCCAGGGATGGGGGAGCCTGGTGGGCTGCTGTCTACGCGGTCGCACAGAATTGGACACGACTGAAGCAACCTCGCAGCAGCAGCAAGCGTGGGATCGTTGATGAGACTGGAGTGTGTGCAGGGCCTGCACACTTTCATGCATTGGAAAGGAAATGGCAACCCACTCCAGTGTTCTTGCTTGGAAAGTCCCAGGGATGGGGGAGCCTGGTGGGCTGCTGTCTACGCGGTCGCACAGAATTGGACACGACTGAAGCAACCTCGCAGCAGCAGCAAGCGTGGGATCGTTGATGAGACTGGAGTGTGTGCAGGGCCTGCGCTCTTTTAAGCTGGCCTCAGGTAATCTCTCTTTTTTCAGACAGTTTTTATTTAATATCAGTTTTTAGTTTTGGTTGCTCAGGGTCTTCATTGTTTCACGTGCGCCTCTTCTAGTAGCAACGAGTGAGGACTTCCTTCCAGCTGCAGTGAACCGGCTTCTCACTGCTGTGGCCTCTCTTTTCGCTGAGCGCAGGCTCTAAGGGTGATGGGCATCAGTTGTTGCGGCAGGCAGGCTTACTGGGATCTTTCTGAACCAAGAATCAAACCAGAATCTCCTGCACTGGCAGGTGGACTCGACCACCAGGCCATCCCTCTCAGATGGCCTCTTGATGAGCTTCTCTGGTTCCTTTAAACTGACCTCACGTGGTCTTCTCTGGAATGAAGAATGCTGACGTCTTCCGTCTGCTGGGTTTTATTTGTGTAGAAGAGTTCAAAGTTATCATATATGTCCTTGACGGGGAACCAGAACTCTGCTTCATGGTTGCACTCCTGTTTCTAGGCTGCCCCTCCCCCTCCACAGCCCCTCCCTTCACCCACCAGCAACTGTTGGAACCTGCTCCTTGGAACTCAAGGAAGGTCATGGAGTCTGAACAGAAAAGCTGCCTTGCTTAGGAGCCCCACCGGCTTTCAATTTCTGTACTCTAAGCTCCCCATTCTGGCCAAAAAACGGAGCCTTGAAGGGTTTCAGGATGAGTGGTGACACAATCCATCAAGTATGGCCAAGGATGCCCAACTCAGGGGGTGGGAAGCTGGTGTGAGAATTCATGCCAAACCCCCAGAATGGCGCCCCAGCCTCGGTCAGCGCTTCCCAGAGGTCAGGCCTCCCTCCGTGGGCACACTGTCTTCTCAAGTCCATTAACAAAGGGGAAAGGCCCCCCCTTCCTCTTAGGACCCCCAGGTGTTCCCGGCCTGGGGAGAGATGAGCAATGCTCTGAAAATCTCAAAGCTCAGGGAGGCGCCTGCTCCAGGCCAGAGCCTGTGGGAAGAGTCGGAGAACAGAAACAGCCTGGGGAAACAAATACACAAACAAACCTGCAAACAAGGCCTGCATTTGTTACCAAGGAGAAAGGGCCCATTCAGCTCTGGGCCCTGGGCGACCCGTGCTTCCTCCAGGCCAGAGCTTCGGGCAGTGCTCACAGTGGCCCTGGGGCCTGGCTTCCCAAAGCCACCTGTGACCCCCGGCTGCAGACTGCGCTGGGGTCTGCTGCTGAGGCCTGACACATCCTGGAGTTTAGGGGGGTGGAAGCAGCTGCCTTCTCCCCCAGACACTCCTGGGTGGACTCAGCTGGGAGGCTGAGGGACCACGGTCCAGCTGCGTGGGCCAGGGTGGGGTCTCGCTTTCACTTCCCCTTTCCTCTGCTCTGCTCTTTCATCATCTCCGAAGCTCCAGGGGCAAACAGGAAGTTCTGGGGCAAACGGTAGAATTATTCCAGCCATCTTAGGGTAGGGGAAAAGGAACATGATATTTTTTGAGCACCTACTATGTGCCAGGCACTCAGCTAAGNCGCTTTCACTTCCCCTTTCCTCTGCTCTGCTCTTTCATCATCTCCGAAGCTCCAGGGGCAAACAGGAAGTTCTGGGGCAAACGGTAGAATTATTCCAGCCATCTTAGGGTAGGGGAAAAGGAACATGATATTTTTTGAGCACCTACTATGTGCCAGGCACTCAGCTAAGTCATCATCTACTAGTCTTGGCAGAAAAGGAGCTGGAGCTCAGAGGACTGAAGAAGACTGACTGACAACCTTCTCTCTTTCCACATAATCCACCCCACAGGGCTGGGATGGTGAGAACCCAGGATGAAGAGAAAAGGCTGGAACGAGTGAGTTAGTAGCCAGCACACAGTAGGTGTTCAATAAATGCATGCTGAGCCCCATCGCTAGTCCCTATGGCATGAGCCAAAGACTTGTATACAGTGAAAGGAAAGAATGGCTGCTTTAGTTAGTTCATTTCTTTCATTCAACAAATACTTACTGAGCACCTACTGTGTGCCAGAAACTGTGTAGTGATGGGAATACATCAGGGCAAAGACAGAAATGTGAAAATGTCCCTGCCCGCCTACGGTTTAGACACTGCACATTTATCCAACACAAATGTGCGGAGGGGCCAGGCTCTCGTCTCTACGCCGTGTCCTTCCACCAAATGTTGTCAGGCTAGAAAGCAGTGGTGCCTTGGGCCACACGGTGACTTCATGAGGCCTTGAGAAAGCGCGTCTTGTCCTCCGATACCTGTCAGAAAAACCATCGTAGCGTGTACTCAGTCACTTAGTCGTGTCCAACTCTTTGCGACCCCTCGGACTATGTAGCCCGCTAGGCTCCTCGGTCCATGGGATTCTCTAAGCAAGAACCCTGGAGGGGGTAGCCATTCCCTTCTCCCAGGGGATCTTCTCAACCCAGGGGTCGAATCCATCTCCTACATTGCAAGGGGACTCTACCATCGGAACAGCTAGAACCCACGGACTGTAGCCTACCAGGCTCCTCTGTCCATGGGATTTTCCAGGCAATAGTACTGGAGTGGATTGCCATTTCCTTCTCCAGGGGATCTTCTCGACCCAGGGATCGAACCCAGGTCTCCCGCATTGTAGACAGACGCTTTACCGTCTGAGCCACCAGGGAAGTCCTTTGAACCACTGGAGAAGCCCTGAAATTGTCCTAATCAACACGCAAGTCATCAGTAACAGTAACGTGAACAGTGCCCCCTAGAGGTGTGCAGTGAGTAAGTGAACAAGTAGGTCTGTACCCAGTGGGGCTGCTGGGTAGCCACCCGAGAGATGCTCTGACCCTAAGGAGGTCCCTCTAGGGCTCCTCCTCCACACCCAATGGAATAGCTCTGCCGTTGCCATGGTAGAGCTGGCAATGAGGTATTGGTAGAGCCAATACCGTGCCAGCAAAAATAGGAATTATCATTAATGAAAATTAGAGCTAACATTTACTAAAGACTCAGTAATATTCCAGAAACTGTGCTAAACATTCCTAATTTCATTCAGTCCTCCCAGCATTCTATAAGTCAGAGTCATGGGCTGAATTTTGTCCCTCCCAAATTCGTATGTTGAAGTCTCAACCTCCAAAACCTCAGAATGTGACAATATTTGGCTATAGGACCTTTAACGGGTGATTAAACTGAAAAGAGGCCATTAGGGTGGATTCATATCTCATATGACTGAAGTCCTTGTAGGAAGGGGAGCTTAGGACATGGACAGGCACAGAGGGAAAAACACAGAGACGCTAGGGGAAGACAGCATCTATGAGCCAAAGAGAGAGGGCTCAGGAGAGTACCCAGGCGACACCTTGATTAAGGCAAACGGTAGAATTATTCCAGCCATCTTAGGGTAGGGGAAAAGGAACATGATATTTTTTTAGCACCTACTATGTGCCAGGCACTCAGCTAAGTCATCATCTACTAGTCTTGGCAGAAAAAGAGCTGGAGCTCAGAGGACTGAAGAGGACTGACTGACAACCTTCTCTCTTTCCACATAATCCACCCCACAGGGCTGGGATGGTGAGAACCCAGGATGAAGAGGAAAGGCTGGAACGAGTAAGTTAGTAACCAGCACACAGTAGGCGTTCAATAAACGCATGCTGAGCCCCATCGCTAGTCCCTATGGCATGAGCCAAAGACTTGTATACAATGAAAGGAAAGAATGGCTGCTTTAGTTAGTTTATTTCTTTCATTCAACAAATACTTACTGAGCACCTACTGTGTGCCAGAAACTGTGTAGTAATGGGAATACATCAGGGCAAAGACAGAAATGTGAAAATGTCCCTGCCCGCCTACGGTTTAGACACTGCGCATTTATCCAACACAAATGTGCGGAGGGGCCAGGCTCTCGTCTCTACGCCGTGTCCTTCCACCAAACGTTGTCAGGCTAGAAAGCAGTGGTGCCTTGGGCCGCACGGTGACTTCATGAGGCCTTGAGAAAGCGCGTCTTGTCCTCCGATACCTGTCAGAAAAACCATCGTAGCGTGTACTCAGTCACTTAGCCGTGTCCAACTCTTTGCGACCCCTCGGACTATGTAGCCCGCTAGGCTCCTCGGTCCATGGGATTCTCTAAGCAAGAACCCTGGAGGGGGTAGCCATTCCCTTCTCCCAGGGGATCTTCTCAACCCAGGGGTCGAATCCATCTCCTACATTGCAAGGGGACTCTACCATCGGAACCGCTAGAACCCACGGACTGTAGCCTACCAGGCTCCTCTGTCCATGGGATTTTCCAGGCAATAGTACTGGAGTGGATTGCCATTTCCTTCTCCAGGGGATCTTCTCGACCCAGGGATCGAACCCAGGTCTCCCGCATTGTAGACAGACGCTTTACCGTCTGAGCCACCAGGGAAGTCCTTTGAACCACTGGAGAAGCCCTGAAATTGTCCTAATCAACACGCAAGTCATCAGTAATAGTAACGTGAACAGTGCCCCCTAGAGGTGTGCAGTAAGTGAACAAGTAGGTCTGTACCCACTGGGGCTGCTGGGTAGCCACCCGAGAGATGCTCTGACCCTAAGGAGGTCCCTCTAGGGCTCCTCCTCCACACCCAATGGAAGAGCTCTGCCGTTGCCATGGTAAAGCTGGCAATGAGGTATTGGTAGAGCCAATACCGTGCCAGCAAAAATAGGAATTATCATTAATGAAAATTAGAGCTAACATTTACTAAAGACTCAGTAATATTCCAGAAACTGTGCTAAACATTCCTAATTTCATTCAGTCCTCCCAGCATTCTATAAGTCAGAGTCATGGGCTGAATTTTGTCCCTCCCAAATTCGTATGTTGAAGTCTCAACCTCCAAAACCTCAGAATGTGACAATATTTGGCTATAGGACCTTTAACGGGTGATTAAACTGAAAAGAGGCCATTAGGGTGGATTCATATCTCATATGACTGAAGTCCTTGTAGGAAGGGGAGCTTAGGACATGGACAGGCACAGAGGGAAAAACACAGAGACGCTAGGGGAAGACAGCATCTATGAGCCAAAGAGAGAGGGCTCAGGAGAGTACCCAGGCGACACCTTGATTTCAGACTTACAACCTCCGGAGTCATAAGAAAATCAGTTCAGTTCAGTCACTCAATCACGTCCGACTCTGCGACCTCATGAGCTGCAGCACACCAGGCCTCCCTGTCCATCACCAACTCCCGGAGTTTACCCAAACTCATGTCCATTGAGTCGGTGATGCCATCCAACCATCTCATCCTCTGTCGTCCCCTTCTCCTCCTGCCTTCAATCTTTCCCAGCATCAGGATCTTTTCCAGTGAGTCACTTTTCGCATTAGGTGGCCAAAGTATTGGAGTTTCAGCTTCAGCATCAGTCCTTCCAATGAATATTCAGGACTGATTTCCTTTAGGTCTGACTGGTTGGATCTCCGTGCAGCCCAAGTGATTCTCAAGATTCTCCTCCAACACTACAGTTCAAAAGCATCAATTCTTCAGCTCTCAGCTTTCTTTATACTCCAACTCTCACATCCATACATGACTAATGGAAAAATCATAGCCTTGAGTAGATGGACCTTTGTTGGCAGAATAATGTCTCTACTTTTTAATACGTTGTCTAGGTTGGTCATAACTTTCCTTCCAAGGAATAAGCATCTTTTAATTTCACAGCTGCTATGGTACTTTGTTACGGCATTTCTAAAAGGCTCATATGGGTAGGCACTACTTTTCCCATCTTACCAATACACAAGCTGAGTCTCAGAGAGGTTACATAACCTGTCCAAGATCACACAGTGAAGAGGGAGAAATGGGGTTGGAACTCTTTTCCTTCTGATTCCAAGCGCATGTGCTTAGCCATTGTACTGGGCAGATTTTTCTTCTTTGATTCTTTTTTGGGCCTTTCAAAGATGCATTTTTTAACTTCATCTCTGCAAGTTGAGCATGTCGGGGGAGGGTGGTGGCACCAAGTCCACCCTATACTCACGTGCTCTTACCCGGGGCAGAGCCTGCAAAACCTACCCAGTGGACTCTCTGCTCCTCTGGGCCCTGCCCCTGCAGCTGCAGCAAGCTAAAGGAATTGTCTATGCATGCTATTTTGTTCTCTACATTGTCTTGGTCTTTGGAGGCAGTGACCTTTGGAGAAAGAAAGAAAAATGCAAAGTATTCCAAAAACAATGAGTTATCTGAAAAGTCAACTCTAGACCAGGGGACAGCAAGCTTTATGTGTGAAGAGTCAAATAGTAAGTATTTCAGGCTTTGCCTGTGGCATCGTCTCCATGGCAACTACTCAACTTTGCCTCAGTAACTTGAAGCTAGAACATAGACAGTATGTAAATGAAGGAGCATGGTTGTGTTCCAATAAAACTTTATTTATAGATACTAAAATTTGAATTCTGCATCATTTTCCCCTGTCCCGAAAAAGTTATTCTTTTTTTCTGCCTAAAAATGTAAGCGCCATCCTTAGCTGGTGGGCCCTATGAACACAGGCACTGGGCCAGCTATCGCCTGTGGGTGGTAGTTTGCCAGCCTTTGGGACAGATAATTGTATTGAACATTTTGGGGAAGCAATGTTAGGCTGCTAGAGCTGGGAGGGCCTGGGGCCTAAGGCAGTGCGCTTCTGATTTATAGATGGGGACGCTGAGGCTCAGCGAGCGAAGTAACTTCAGGGCCCTGTGTTCCTGGGGCATGTGGCTCCATCACCAGGCTCCAGGCCTAAGCTCTCTGCCCTCCCTGAGGACATCCCCATGAGAGAAATAGTGTTTCTTTCCAAAATATGCTCCAGCCCCTGCTCTCTCAGGTTGGCAAATTTTCAAGACCAATTGAAAACGCTGTGAGTTAGAACAGAAAAATGTTTAGAACTGTGGGAGGCATGCAGTGATGGCTGTGAGCTGGTTCATGATGGTAACACCTTGCTCACTCTAGATAAACTCTCAGCCCATGCTGGGGGCTCTGCACAGTGCTCTGTGGGTATCACTGCATTATCTCTATGAATCTTCAACCCAGGAGGGGAGTGCTGTTATTGCGTCCATTTTACAGATAAGGTGATCAAAACTCAGAGACGTTGATTCACATCACCAAAGACACACAGCTAGCAAGTGGCAACCTCAGGCCTCCCACTCGGGCCTGAGTGGCTTTATCACTAGGTGGTCAGTGGTGATGTGAGAAGTGGCTTCCTGCCCTGTTGACTGCTTCCCCACCCTCCAGGACTTGGTAAGACAGCCACCCTGACTGTGGGGCTGACACAGGGGAGTGTATTTCTGGTGTATTCACAGGAGTATTTCTTGGAGATGGTGGATACTCAGAACCCTGTCACCAAATGCTCCTTGAGGCAAGAGAAAGACTTATTTTTCTGTCACCAGAAACTCAGGTGACATCCTCACCACCATCCTTCTCTGTTCTGCCCAGATCACTTTAAAATTGGTTCTGACAAACAGTTATATCATAAAAGACAGGCACACAAGGATATCTGCTGCTGGGTTGTATAGTAAGTGATAACATGAAACTAATCCAGAGGTCAAAATAAGAGTTCAATTTAATATATGATAGTCTATCCAAATGACAGAACATTGCGCAGCTGTTAAAATGACACTAAACAATATTTCTATTTATTGCCCTGGAGTGATGATTACTGTAGATTACGAGATAAAACTGATTACAAAATCATGTGTATGGAACAATCTCTTTTCAATGAAAAAAGTATGTATGTGAGCTATAAGTGCCTGGAAAAATATCTGCAATTTTATACAGCAAAATATGAATACTGTTAGCTCAGGTTTGTTTAGTAACTCTTTATTCATTCACCCAACTAACATTTATTCAGTACCTACTCTCACTGGCAAGCACTTGAGTATGGATCATTTTTTAAAAAAAGTATTTCAAAGTCAAGTTTAAAGCAGGAAAAGGGAGCATTACATTCATACATGTCACTTAATAGTCAAATTAACCCTGTAAGGAGAAAAAAATTGTGCATGTGTGTTTGTGTATGTGTGTGTGTGAGCACAGAAAACCAGTCTAGAGAGAGAGTACCTGGCTTGAGCTCACACACTAAGAGGTGAACAGGGTCCTTTGAACAGGGTCCTGGCAGTTCTAGAACCCAGAGGATTCCCACTGTCCCAGTCCACGCCAAGGAGCAGTAAGTGAGGAGATGGGCAGCCCTGAGCTGCTCCGTCTAGGACTCTGTGTCCATCAGGACCCGCCTGGCATTGCCTGCCTCTTTCCAACTCATCAAGTCCCTCCTGGACCGAACTCCTAGGAGAGCTTCCAGTTTCCGCGTGGTGACTAGCCAGCTTCAAAGTGTCGGTGACTATCTCCAGACCAAACAGGGGATCAGGTGAGGTGGGGAGAAGCAGATGGAGACACCCAGAGTACAAGATAAACCAGAAGACCTCTCACCAGTACTGCACCCCCTCAACCTTCTTCCCCAGCTCGATGCCAGGTAGCAGTCATGCACACCTGGCATTGAGCTGAGCTTAAGATGACTTCCCTGAGACCTGGGCGGCACTACCCAGATACTTGAACTTAGTGGATCATGCTCTCCTTTCCTAACAGCCCTCCTAGGTGAGATTCTTTCTCTAAAGCCCCTGAGTGAGAGCCCGGTCCATAGTGAGCTCCAAATGCATGGCCCTTATGATGGGCAGCCTCCGAACCTCATCCTCCCCTCTGGCTTGGGGCACCACTTTATATGCTTAGTCATTGTTTTATTGTCACTGCACTTTCATTCATTCATGAATAGGTGGTTTTCAAACACCAAACGGCAACCCACTCCATTGTTCTTGCCTGGAGAATCCCGTGGACAGAGGATCCTGGTGGCTACAGTCCATGGGGTTGCAAAGAGTCAGACACGGCTGAAGCAACTTATTACTTACTGTTAGTAAGTAGTACCACGTTCCTGGGACTGTTTCAGGCACTGTGAGTCCAATGAACAAAACAGTCTCAAACTTCACTCCTCTCATGGAACTTACGTTTCAATTGGAGGAGATAGTTTTTCAACAAAATAAATTCGTAGCTGACCCAGAGCTGAATATTATACTGTGATCAGTGTAACAGAGAAATAGGAAAGAAGAACAGGGCACAAGGAATGTGGGTGGTTTACAGTTTTAAAGAACTGGTTCTTTGAAGTAAGCAGAATTTTTATTGCTACCCAATAAAGCTGTGTTTACGCGTTCTTCCGAGTTAATCATATGTCTGCTTTTTACAAACACAGTCGTCTCCTGCCTGCTCCCCTCCAGGATCTCAGTCCCTCTCTAAAAGCTAGTGTTGGGGGAGCCCATGGAAGAGGCTGGGTGGATACACCTTCCCTGGCGCCATGTCTAGTTAAAACACTGTGACTTGGTGTGTTTGGCATCCTGGGTGGGTTGGGAGGCTGCCAAAGCAGCTTTGAAGAGTTAAACCATAAGCACAAGGTCCTGAGGCCACTGAGAGGCAGGGTTGTGTTGAAACTCTGGTTTGTTGGAAGGTAAACCCCTTGTCCCTGAGTTTCCTGTCCAGCTGTCCCCTAGGAGGGCCCCTATCGCATGGTGAGTGGGTTCCCTCCCTCCCCAGAGGGCTCCCTCCCACAGGCCCAGCTCTCCCCCAGGGGGTCTCTGCCTCTAATAACACCCTGTGCAGATGTGGCTGCCGCCTGAGAGTCTTGACTTTGCTGTGTCCCCTGCCTTGGCCCAGTGCCCGTCTGATAAGCTGGTTTTGCAGCCAGGCTCTGTAACTGTTTCTATGCCCTTTCTTCTCGGCATCACCCTTGGAGCTTAAGTCATCTCACGCCTGGCTCTTCAGCAGTCTTGCACCTGGGATCTGGAACCTAAGCTCACTCCCTGAAGTCCCTCCCCGGGCCTTGACCGGAACCATCTCCTAAAGCTCCCAGCAGTTGTGGCTCCTGGGCTCTACAGCACAGGCTCGATAGTTGTGTGCTCAATAGTTGCTCAATAGTTGTGTTAATTGCTCCAAGGCATGTGGGATCTTCCCAGATCAGGGATTGAACCTGTGTCTCCTGCACTGACAGGTGGATTCTTCACCACTGAGCCACTCGGGAAGCCCCTTGTTCTCATAGCACTTAAGCTTCATAATCCAGACTCCAAAGTGCCTCCCAACTCTGCTGACTTCTAACCATAGGAAACTGAGTAAGGAACAAAACCTTTCTGTTTGTTAGTCTTAGAACTGGGGTAACGAGAGTCCTTCTTAGGGAGGTGGGTGGATTAAGTGAGGTAATGGGGTAGCACTTAGAGCTGGGCCTGCTGGATAAGCTATGATTAAAGCCTAAAGTGGGAAGGGAACTGGCAGACCGTCAGGATATGCATATTCTCTTGTCCTGGTTCTGCCACTTGCTGCTGTGTGACCTTGGGCAAGTCTCTTGGCCTCTCTGAATTTAAAGATGCAAAGTTCTTCGGAAAAAAGGTGAAATTATCCTGACCAAGTCACCCCCCACCTCCACACACACACACCAAGCTCTGCAACAGAACTATAATGCATGATATATTCTAGTAACCATGTTTTTTTCCCCCAATCTTGTTTATTTTTAATTGAAGGAAAATTGCTTCATGGTATTTTGTGGGCCTCTACCATACATTGACGGAGAAGGCAATGGCAGCCCACTCCAGTACTCTTGCCTGAAAAATCCCATGGATGGAGGAGCCTGGTAAGCTGCAGTCCATGGGGTCGCTAGGAGTCGGACACGACTGAATTTGTTAGTCTTAGAACTGGGGTAACGAGAGTCCTTCTTAGGGAGGTGGGTGGATTAAGTGAGGTAATGGGGTAGCACTTAGAGCTGGGCCTGCTGGATAAGCTATGATTAAAGCCTAAAGTGGGAAGGGAACTGGCAGACCGTCAGGATATGCATATTCTCTTGTCCTGGTTCTGCCACTTGCTGCTGTGTGACCTTGGGCAAGTCTCTTGGCCTCTCTGAATTTAAAGATGCAAAGTTCTTCGGAAAAAAGGTGAAATTATCCTGACCAAGTCACCCCCCACCTCCACACACACACACCAAGCTCTGCAACAGAACTATAATGCATGATATATTCTAGTAACCATGTTTTTTCCCCCCAATCTTGTTTATTTTTAATTGAAGGAAAATTGCTTCATGGTATTTTGTGGGCCTCTACCATACATTGACGGAGAAGGCAATGGCAGCCCACTCCAGTACTCTTGCCTGAAAAATCCCATGGATGGAGGAGCCTGGTAAGCTGCAGTCCATGGGGTCGCTAGGAGTCGGACACGACTGAGAGACTACACTTTCACTTTTCACTCTCATGCATTGGAGAAGGAAATGGCAGTCCACTCCAGTGTTCTTGCCTGGAGAATCCCAGGGACGAAGGAACCTGTTGGGCTGCCGTCTCTGGGGTCGCACAGAGTCGGACACGACTGAAGCGACTTAGCAGCAGCAGCAGCAACCATACATCGACATGAGTCAGCCGTAGGTATACATGTGTCCCCTCCCTCCGGAACCTCACTTCCACCTCCCACCCCTTCCCAACCCTCTAGGTTGTTACAGAGCCCCCATTTCAGTTCCCTGAGTCGTACAGCAAATTCCTATTGGTAATCTGTTTTACACATGGTAGTGTATAGGCTTCCATGTTCTAGTAACCATGTTTTAACAAGTGAAAAGAAGCAAATGAAATTAACTCAAAATTTAAATTTTTATTTAACCCAATATCCTCAACATGATTTCAACATGTAGTTAACACAAAAAAATATTGAGATTTTTTTATATTCTGTTTTGCCTTCTGAGTCTTTGAAATCTGGTGTGTATTTCACACTGCGTAGAATTCATCTCTATTCAGAGGCTAAATTTTCATCTAAAGTACTTGATCTGTATTTAGATTTCATAAAATCTGCAGTCGGAAGAAGTAGGTTCACATACTCAACTCATTCCAAATACACTTCAAACTTTTCCACTATCTCCATTGGGTATATTGGCTTTTAAATGTTCGTTTTAACAAATGAAAATGAAATACAGTGAAAAACTCAATGCTTTGGTTTCTCTGGTCACACCACAAGTGCTCCAAAACCACATGAAAGCTATCATATGGGCAGTGCAGTCCCAGCACCTCAACCATTTGTTCACTCATTCACTCATTCGTTCAGTCATTCATTCATTCGTTCAGTCATTCATTCACTCGTTCACCATCCCTTCTCTGGGTAGACCCCTACCCCTGTCAGCCAAAGCAGCATCCCCAAGAAGGAGCAGAGAGGGAAACATGGTCCTGTCCTAGGACAGTGTCATGGTGTCTCCTTTCTCCCCCACCAGCTACTTCCCTTCCTTGTACCTCAGTCTCCCTGTCTGTAAAATGGGCACAAGGAAGTTGACTGTCAATAGTCCCCAAAGGGAACCCCCCTCCCCACTCAGCGTGACCGCCCTGGGGAAAGCTCATAGTCTTTCGGTCTGACTGAGCTGGCTTTGAATCTCAGCTCCCTGCACAAGTCACCTCCCTCTCCGAGCTTCAGTTTCCCGCTGCTGGCCTGGCAGGACTACAGAGAGGATAGCAGGAGGGAGCTCTGCAGGAGTCCTTAGCACAGCAACCCCGCCGCTCACCCCTCACCCGCCTGCGTGAATGCCCAGGAAGTGAGGGTGGCAGGACCACGGACAGGACAGACCTAGCGGTCCCTCCTAGGAAAGGAGAAGGAAACTGGAGGGAGCCGCAGTGGAGGCAACAAGTACTGACTGGCGGAGCAGGTGCAGTGGCGGGCCACGTGTTCCCCATCGGGGAAGGGGCGGCCCCGCCCTCCGGGTCCCCGGCCCTGGAGCCCCAACCTCCACGCCCGGCCCTCTCTGGGGACCACGCCCTCACTGCGGCCTGGCCCCTGGTGATCTCGCCCCACCGGGGCTCTGCCCCGCCCTCCCCGGGGCACCGCCCCACATCTGGCAGAGGAAGCCTGGCTCACGGGGCTCTGAGTCACCTCTCGGCCTTGAGGGATTCTTGGGAGGGGCGTGAAGCTCAGCACGTCCCATCGCGGACTGAGGCGGGCAGGACGGAGGGGAAGGTGGTGGTGGTTTCCCGCAGCAGTTCCCCTCCGCTGCGCGGCAGCTCCGACAGGAGAAGACCCCGATGTAGGAACGGCTAAGGGCCGTCTTGGCATTCAGGCGCCCAGACCCTGCCCAGGCCTCCTGGAGCCCACGGCTCCACGTGGGAGAGAGACCTGTAATTTTATCCCGAGGCAGGGGGAGCTTTGGTGCCAGGCCGGGCCATCCAGCTGCAGGGACTCTGGGCTCAGTCCTTTCTCTGTGAAATACAAGTTGGCACACCTGAAAAATGGCCATAGATAAGGTTGTTCCGCCCTGTCCTACGGGCTGCTAAAAACAAGTGGAGCTCAGAGGGTGCAAAGGCCTCCCTGAATTCTGATGGAGAGGCTGGTGTGGCTGGGGGTGCTGTGGGAGAGCCTCAGGAGGGAAGGGACCCAGGTTTTTGTTGGGCAGCTATGCCCGGCTTGGTCTTTTGGAAGATTCTGGAGGACTTGGGAGGGTCTTACCTATCCCCCACCTCTCTTAGTTTGCCTCTCTGTTGAATGGGCATAGTCCATCTTCTTCCTACTGCTGAGTGTGTCCTCAAGATGAAATGATGTGGGGGGTGGGAGGTGGAAGGGGGCTTCCTGATGCCCAGGGACCTCACTGACTCTTTTTTCACTTGGCAAAATACTTGTCACTGTTAGAGCCACCTTGTTTATTTGGGTTTTGTGTGTCTCCCCCTCTAGACTCTGCTCTGTGTGGGCAGGAGACTTCCTGGCTTTGCTTCCCATTATGTCCCCAGTTCTTAATTAGCCCTCAGAAATGTTTGTTAAATGACTGAAAGGCAGTGAGTGACAGAGGGCATGCTGAGAGTAGGTGCCTGGTTGGGTCACAGTGAGAGCAGGAGGAGGTTCTGAACTTCATTGATTTATTCCCTGGTTCTGGTGCCAAAACACTCAGCCTCTGTGCACCAGGGTCAAATCAAATCTTGGAGACAGGGTTTTGGGTGAAGTAGAAAAGAAAAGCTTTATTGCTGTGCCAGACAAACGGGGACCCAGTGGGCTTATGCCCTGAAAAACTATGAGTCCCAACCCAGGGGGATTTGGTAAGGAGTTTTATAGCAATGGTCCAAAAGTGGAGTTGCTGATAAGAACCAGTGTGTCTGGAAGGCCTATAGTTCTTCACTCCTGATGAGCTTCTTAAGGTTATCAAAACGTGACCTTCTCTCTGGAACATCTTCCATTTGGTGAGGGTTTTAGTGCTGCAGAAGAGCTCAAAGATACTGTTGTTTATCCTGAACTGTGGTGCTGGAGAAGACTCTTGAGATTCCCTGGTACTGCAAGGAGATCAAACCAGTCCATCCTAAAGGAAATCAAGCCTGAATATTCATTAGAAGGACTGATGCTGAAGCTGAAGCTCCAATACTTGGGCCACTTGTTTGGAAAAGACCCTGATGCTGGGAAAGATTGAGGGCAGGAGGAGAAGGGGGCAAAGAGGATGAGATGGTTGGATGGCATCATTGATTCAATGGACATGAGTTTGAGCAAACTCCAGGAGATGGTGAAGGACAGGGAAGCCTGGCATGCTGCAGTTCATGAGGCTGTAAAGAGTCAGACATGACCGAGCCAGTGAACAACAATCTCTTGAGGGGGAACCCGGACCCTGCCCCAAGTCTGCACTATTGTTTCCTGACTGTTCCTCCCCTATCTCTGCCTCTTCTCCCATCCCTGATTAGCATCTGTTTGAAAAGCTCTGTGCCCAAGAGCCCCACAGGGTTCAGCTAGGTTTCAGCAGAAAGAGAGCTCCCACCTTGTGCCCCAAGTTCTGCCTCCATCATTTCACTTAACCCTCCCAAAGTCCCTCTGACTTAGGCATTCCTGGTCCCATTTCAAGGTGGAGGAAATCAAGACTCAGCTGGGCACAGTAAGTTGCTCACAGTCACACAGCCTGTTGGTGTCAACACCAGCTTCAGAATCTGGTCTGGCCTGATGAGGCTGGGCTTGCCCGCTGCAGCACAGAGCCAGCCACTGGTGGGCGAAGTCCTGAGGTCTCCACTAGGAACCAACTTCTGCAGCAGCCACACGGGCAGCTGGAAACCAGGACCAGGTCCAGGACTGAGCTGGAGAAAGGCACTGCCCTGGGGGACATATCTGAACCAGGATAAACTCTGTTTTCACTGGGTATTTTATTTTTGGCTGTATGGCACAGCATGCAGGATCTTAATTCCCCGACCAGGGCTCAAAGCTGAGCCCCCTGAAGTGTAAACGCGAAGACTTAACCACTGGATTGCTAGGCAAGTCCCTTCGCTGGACATTTTAAACTTTTCAAGTCCTTTCTCTCTTCCTGCCCACTTCTCCCAAAACCACTGCCGTTTCCTGCCCCTCCCTCTCCTACCTGTGTCCCCAACCTGTGATTTTAAAGTTATCAAGGGCCTCAACCTAGTTGTTGCTGGGAAAGCACTGACTAAGAAAACAATGAAATGCTTTTAAAAACATTTCAGAGCTCAACAGCCAGCACGGGGAGAGAAGGCAGGAAACCAAATAACTATAATTTAGGGCAGAGAGTGATAAGGTCCTAGAGTCAATAGACCTGCTTCTCAATCAAGGTCTTGGTGCTTGGCCGTTCTAGTTTACTGGGAAAGAGACAAACAGGTAATTAAGGTGACAGCCTGGGAGGTGGAGATAAGGCTGTGATACAGCCCAGTGCAAAGGACTGTGGGAGCTGAGAAGAAACCCAAAACCTTCTCAAGAGCCCATGAGAAGGAGCGCTTCCAGGAGGAGGGGACTTGTGAACCAAGGTGAGAAATGCAGTGAAAGTGAAAGCCTCTCAGTTGTGTCCGACTCTTTGTGACACCGTGGACTGACTATACAGTCCATGGAACTCTCCAGGGCAGAATACTGGAGTGGGTAGCCTTTCCCTTCTCCAAGGGACCTTCCCAACCCAGGGATCAAACCCAGGTCTCCGCATTGCAAGCAGATTCTTTACCAGCTGAGCCACAGGGGAAGCCCAAGAATACTGGAGTGGGTAGCCTGAGAAATGGAGTATTCCTGCCGTATCTGTAAGCAAGGATGGCACAGTCATCAGTGATTTCAGTCCTCCAAAGGCAACTTTCTGAGCCCTAAAGGGCAACGAGGAAGGAAAACAATACCTGCAATCAGGCGGTCATTAGGCTGCAGCCACTCCTCTCTGTGAGCACTGGGGATAATCGCAGGATGTTGGCCCCAGATAGCTGAGATGCTATGAAAGGAATGATTTCAGTGAGCCCAGACTCTTGCATCTTCCCATATGTAGAAAAGCACTAAATTCCTTCACTTGTGATATCTGATATTGTTTAACTCACAGAAATACCTTTTGATGTTCGGACTACCTGCCCTTTGTTGCAGACTCCTCTCCCCACTCCCCACCTCCTCAGAGCAGTTCTCTCAGGATCACTTGAGATACTGTGTCTGGACTTGAAGTCCTCAGAGCAGTTCTCTCAGGATCACTTGAGATACTGTGTCTGGACTTGAAGTCCTAAAAATTCCCACTGAATAAAAAATAGCTCTCAACTTTTAGGTTGCGACTATTTTTTTTCACATCGACAGGGCTTTGCAGAAAATGCTGGAACTGGGAGAGCCTGGGAGGCAGGAGGCGTGTTCCAGGCTCAGGCTGCAGCAGGGCAAAGGTGCAGAAGCATGGAGTGGATGGAGGTGGTCCAGGAAGCAGCGAAACACCAAGCCTGTGACACGGGGATGTCTGGACTCAGTCAGGGCTGCTCTAGACTGTCTGGGTGACATGGACGTGCTACTGTGCCTCTGGGTGTTTGGAAAGCTCAGGAGAATGTTACCTGTGCTCAAGGCTGCTGCTGGAGTCCAGGTGGAGTCCACACCTTGCAGGTCTGCCGTGCCGGTGCTGCACTGCTCTTAGGGGGCCTGCCTTTCCCCTGGGACTCGCCATCTCCTTGCACAAGAGAAAGTTCCACTGTCAGGGTGTCCCAAGCTGATGCGACACCAGCAGGGACACTCTGCAGTCGTCAGAACTTCCCAGAACCTGCAGACCTCTTCACATTCTAAGGAATAATGGCAGCTACCATTTATGGAGCACTTACGTATGCTGGGCACTTCCCCAAAACTCTACAAATAGAGGTTGTCATGCCCACTTTATAGTCGAGAAAACTGAGACCCAGAGATAAGCTATGTCCCCTGGGTTGCAGAGCTAGTGAGAGACAGAGTTAGGATTCAGACTCAGACCTAGACCTAGGTACAGGGTGCTCATTAAATGTTTGAGGGCAGACTGGCAGCATGTAAATGAGGAGTAGAGGTTACAGAATCTGAGCCTTAGACCCTACGGGTGGGAAACAGGAAACCAGGGAGTCTCAATCACTCTCTGACAAGTTTCCACTGCTGATCCTTGATTACTTCCAGAAACAGGGAGCTCAGTCATGGAACCCAAGTTCTGGGCTTGGTGAGGGAATTCAAGGACCTTGAGAAATGTCCCTTTCTGGCCTCGATCTTCTCCGAAATAGTGTGGTGTCGATCAGCCCAGTTATCAGACCTTTCCCCACTGGAATCCAGGTAAACCTGAGCAAACATTTTATTGTAAGCAAGAGACCTATGACCAAGCTAAGCAAGTCAGGAGCTTGGCAGTCCCGGGAAGAGGGAGAAAGTTCCTTCTGTTTTGTTTTGAACGGGGTGGGGCAGGGAGGGAGCCAAGGGCTGCTCTTTGCTCAGTGCCTGTGCCATCAGGGCATGGGTAGAAGGGCTTGGGGCTGAGGGATCATTCAGGGAAGGAGGACCCTGACTTTGCCTGGCATGGAGGCTTCTCGAAGCCCCCCACTCCCCTGCTGCCACTGCAGACAAGGACAAGGGTGAGTTGCTCAGTCGTGTCTGACTCTTTGTGACCCCATGGACTGCAGCCCACCAGGCTCCTCTGTCCATGAGATTCCCCAGGCAAAGAATACTGGCGTAGGTTGCCATGCCTTCCTCTAGGGGATCTTCCCAACCCAGGGATCGAACCCAGGTCTCCTACGTTGCAGGCAGACTCTTTACTGATTGAGCCTCCAGGGAAGCCACTGCAGGGAGGGCTCTCATTTCCACGCCTCTCCTTCCTCACCTGCTGCCCCTCCCATTGTCCGCACTTTCCAGTCTCTGGCAGAGCTGCAGGGACGACCCGGCCTTCCCGCCACACATGGTGTTTCCTGTTCTCCCCCAGCTGTCCTGGCTGGCAAGCACACACCTCTCCCCTCCTGCCACCTCCTCCCGGAAGGACTGAGGGCCTCCTCTGAGCCTCTGCTTTCACTCTGCACCATCTTTGACTGAAGTGGGGTGTGTATGTGATGTCATCCTCCCTCGACTTTGCCCTTCTTCCAGGGGCTTGGGGCCTGGGCACCCTGGTCCCCTCTGAAATGTCCAGTCCCCTAGGCTGGCATTCGGGGAACCCCTGCCTCATGGAACCCTGGACACACAGAGTAGGGAGGCTCCAGGACTCCCCAGGTGAGTCTTCACCCTTTACCCTGTGGACCGAAACACATCCCCCAAACCTATACTCTATAGATAATCTCCCTGAAGCCCTTGCCCGGGAAGAGAAGCAGCAGGGGGAAAATACCACCCAGACTTAGAGAGACCTGTGCCGGTTCCTTGGACTTTTAGGCTGTGGTGCTGCTCCATTGTTCTTTTAGGCCCTGAGTCAGCCCCACAGTTACAATGCGGAGTATGACATTTCAGAAAGAATCGCTGCACAGAAAACATCCTGTGGAAATGGGATGAATCCTCCGGCGACATCCACTGCAGCCGGGCAAGGCCACGTGACTCAGCTGTGGTGTGTGGTTTGTGAGCAGAAGTGGAATGTGCAGTTTCCAGGGTGAGTCTTGAAGGGACGTTCCGCCCGCTCCCCTCTCTTGTTCCTGCTTTGCCTCTGCGCAGCGGTGGTAGTGGTGCACCGCAGGCCCCATTGCACAACTCCCGGGAGCACCATTCTCACCGCATCCCATCTGAGTGGCCTGGAAGTTGGGCAATCAGAAGGCGGATGGTAAATTATCCCAGCCCTGGGAACTGAAGCATCACCAGGGGCATCAGAGCAGCGAAGGGAAAGAGCTGGGTCTCCTCAGATCTCAATGTGGAATAGGCATTTCAGCCCTGGGTCACCCAAGCCTGCATTGTTGCAAGAGACGGATACATTTCTCTCTTGTCCTGGTCATGATTAAGTCTGGTCTCCATTGGAGCAGCCAGCCCTATAGTCCAACAGACGAATGACATAACTTTCCATGATCAATAGTCGCAGCAGAGCATCCGTCCCTCAGGCACTGTGGGGTATTCTGGTCAAGACAAAGCCCTTCTTTAAACAGACATGAGTTTGAAACAAATCCTACCTGCAGAGTCCTGTCTACTGCACCCGGCTGTGCCGTGTGTGTGTGTGTGTGTGTGTGTGTGTGTGTGTGTGTGCGCGCGCGCACTCAGTTGTGTCAACTCTTGGGCCTGCCAAGCTCCTCTGTCCATGGAGTTTTCCAGGCGAGAATACTGCAGTGGCATTTCCTACTCCGGGAGATCTTCCCAGTGTTATCGACAATAAAACGTTGTGTGTGATAACATCCATGTGGCTCTGGACTGTAAGCCCTAGAGGGGCAAAGATGATGGCAAAAATCAGACTATTTTCTCCACCTCTGTTTACCTGGAGTTCATCACAGCCATAGTACATGGTGGGCTCGGCAGACGCTGGCTCGGCGGAGGGGCTCGGCAGACGCTGGCACGGTGGAGGGGTGTGGAGGATCATGGCCATGTGCTCGATGTGACGAGCATCGCCCGGCAACAGCCAGGTACTCAAGCTCCTTTGCGGCCTGGCTCCATTTAACTTCCCTACTTTCTTCCTCCACAACCTCTTCTTCTCTATGAGGACCATCACCTGGGAACTTGGTAGAACTGTACCTTTGTAAGTTGCACTCCAGAGACTCTAGGGTGGACTGCAGTGATCTTTGTGTGTTTTAATAGACTCTACTGTTTACAGAAGTTTTAGGTTTACAGCAAAGTTCAGTGGAAAATATAGCCATATCCCATATACTCCTCCTTCTATATATTCATAGCCTCCTTCATTATCTAATCTCCCACCAGAGTGGTACATTTGTTACAACTGATGAACCTGCACTGACATCAGAATCACCCAAAGCCCGTAGTTTACATTAGGGTTCCCTCTTGATACAAATGTATGTTCTGTGTATCCATCAGTGTAGTATCAGGGTAGCTTCCACTGCCCTGAATATCCTCTGTGCTCTATCTGTTCGTCCCCCTTCCTCCCTAGCTCCTGGAAACCCCTGATCTTTTTACTGTTCCCATAGTTTTGCCTTTTCTGAAATGTCAGATAGTTGAAATAACACAGTATGTAAACTTTTCAGTTTGACATTTTTCACTTGGTAATGCATAGTCATTACTGACTGTGTGGATCACAACAAACTGTGGAAAATTCTTTAAAAAATGGGAATACCAGCCCACTTTATCTGCCTCCTGAGAAATCTGTATGCAGGTCAAAAAGCAACACTTGGAACCAGACATGGAACAATGCACTGGTTCCAAATCGGGAAAGGAGTACGTCAAGGTTGTATATTGTCACGCTGCTTATTTAACTTATATGCAGGGTATATCATGCAAAATGCGGGGCTGGATGAAGCACAAGCTGGAATCAAGACTGCCAGGAGAAATATCAATAACCTCAGATATGCAGATGACCCCACCCTTATGGCAGAAAGTGAAGAAGAATTAAACAGCCCCTTGATGAAAGTGAAAAAGGAGAGTGAAAAAGTTGACTTAAAGCTCAACATTCAGAAAATTAAGATCGTGGCATCTGGTCCCATCACTTCATGGCAAATAGGGGAAACAATGGAAATAGTGAGAGACTTTATTTTGGGGGGCTCCAAAATTCCTGCAGATGGTGACTGTAGCAATGAAATTAAAACATGCTTGCTCCTTGGAAGAAAAGCTAGGACCAACCTAGAGAGCACACTAAAAAGCAGAGACATTACTTTGCCAACAAAGGTCCATCTAGTCAAAGCTATGGTTTTTCCAGTAGTCATGTATGGATGTGAGAGTTGGACCATAAAGAAACCTGAGCACTGAGGAACTGATGCTTTTGAACTGTGGTGTTGAGGAAGACTCTTGAGAGTCCCTTGGACTGCAAGGAGATACAGCCAGTCCATTCTAAAGCAAATCAGTCCTGAATATTCATTGGAAGGACTGATGCTGAAGCTCCAATACTTTGGCCACCTGATGNTGACTGAACTGAACTGAGTGAATTCACAATCAAGTTTCCTCCATGTCTTTTCACAACTTGATCATTTATTTCTTTTTAGGATGGAATAGTTTTCCACTGTTTGAATGGACCACAGTTTATCCACTCACCTACTGAAGGTAGGTTGTCTCAGTTGTGTGATGTGTGTTTTAACACACCATTCAAGTGATTCCCCAGTGGCTCAGTGGTAAAGAATATGCCTGCCAATGCAGGAGATGTGGGTTCGATCCCTGAGTCAAGAAGATCCCGTCGAGGAGGAAATGGCAACCCACTCCAGCATTCTTGCCTGGAAAATCCCATGGGCAGAAAAGCCTGGTAGGCTACAGCCCATAGGGTCGAAAATGAATCAGATATGACTTAGTGACCAAACAACAACCAGGTGATTCTGATGTCAACTAGTATTTGCAAAGCCTTTATCGTTTTTTCCCCAGTTCTGCCTATAACAGTCTCGCTCATATTTGAAGTCACTGAAGATGCATCTCCCAGAGCGCATCCCCAGTTCCCACAGTCTGAAGCACTAGCCCTATGGGGATTTCCACCGGGATGCTTGTCCATTCTGGCTGGAGCTGCCCCTCTCCGCTGGTCTGTGAGCTCCTGCAGACTGGACCAGGCTTTCTTTAACTTCCCAGCTCCTCGCTCCAGGCTGGGTTTACAGTATGCTGTAAAGAAACGCTGTCAGCTTGAATAATGCAACAGGCAGCCATCTAGTAAGCTCCTAGATACAGACTAACAAGGCAGCAAACCTCGTGGGAGAGTGACTTTTATCACATCCCCAGGAGCGACATCTTATGAGCACATGTCTCTCCAGACCAAAACGCATTTCTGAAAAAAGCACTGATAAAATTATCTCTAAGAGTGAAGCAAAGAAAAAAATTAACATAAATCAAGCAGCATCCATCTGCCAGTACTGTTTTTGCTTTTTCTGTCCTATTATTTCTCCCTGCCCAGGTGATGGATATTGTGGAATCATGCGAGCTGAAGATAGATAGCAACGCTCAGAGACGTTTAGTAACTTGCTCTAAGATCACACAGACACTGCTTTAATATTGGTCTAGGGACCTATGACTGGAATGCTCTCCCCTTACACCAATCCACTTAAAGGAAGGAGCCAGTGAAAGAAAGAAAGTGTCAGTCGCTCAGTCATGTCCGACCCTTGGACAACTCTGTGGACGGTAGCCCACCAGGCTCCTCCCTCCTTGGGATTCTCCAGGCAGGAATACTGGAATTGGTTGCCATTTCCTCCTCCAGGGGATCTTCCTGACCCAGGGATTGAACCTGGGTCTCCTGCATTGCAGGCAGATTCTTTACCATCTGAGCTGGAATGTAGTTCTTCCATCCGTCCTTGCACCATTTTCAAAAAAAGAAATGCCTCCTCTTCAGGGGGTGGGGAACACCATATCTCTGCAGTTTCAGCCAGCCGGAGGCACTGTGTGTGGCCACTGCAGGGATAAGCTGCAACGTTTGCCATTCCACAGGCTGTTTACTGGTTCAGGCTTTTTCCGGTTAGATTTTGACTCAGTTTGTAAGTAGAAGTCATAAAACAAGCGAACTGCAATGGGCAGGCTGCTACCTACTTGGCAGAAATCAACTCCAGTAATGTTATGAACAGCTGAAGACAGGCAGCCTGGAGGACACAGCCCCAGGTGATGCACGCTTCTTGTTCTGCTTTTTAAAAAAATATTTACTTATTGGCTGTGCTGGGTCTTCATTGCTGCATGCAGGCTTTCTGTAGTCGCAGTGATCCAGTGCTTCTCTAGTTGCAGAGCGCAGGCTCAGGAGCTGTGGTGCACGGGCCTAGTCTCCCCGCGGCATGTGGGGTCTTCCTGGACTAGGGATCTAGCCTGTGCCCCCTGCATTGTAAGATGGATTCTTAACCACTGAACCGCCAGGGAAGCCCTGGGTCTTCATTTCTCCCATAAACACCCCATGTGCATGCATCACGCAGGGCAGGTGTGTGATTTGAGTTAGGGACGATCACACACACTTCAGGTGATTCTGATGCCCACCAGCATTTGCAAAGCATTTATCTACCCTATAGTTTAACAGTTTTGAAACCATAGTCATTCTGTGACTGTTCCCTATGCCTGGATAGCTTAGAGCAGATGAACCTCAGCCATCAAGTCTGGTGTTTAAAAACACTGCCAGCGCACCTAAGCTGGAATTCCAGGGGTCCTTTCACCTTTCTAAACTACAGTTTCCTCATCTGTGACGACAATTGCCATGGGGACAGGGCCTTCACTCATGCTGCTTCCAGATTCTCTCAGCAAAACATGTTCCCAGATCAATGCAAAGAAATAGAGGAAAAGAACAGAATGGGAAAGACTAGAGATCTCCTCAAGAAAATTAGAGATACCAAGGGAAATTTTCATGCAAAGATGGGCTCGATAAAGGACAGAAATGGTATGGACCTAACAGAAGCAGAAGATATTAAGAAGAGGTGGCAAGAATACACAGAAGAACTGTACAGAAAAGATCTTCACGACCCAGATAATCATGATGATGTGATCACCAATCTAGAGCCAGACATCTTGGAATGTAAAGTCAAGTGGGCCTTAGAAAGCATCACTATGAACAAAGCTAGTGGAGGTGATGGAATTCCAGTTGAGCTCTTTCAAATCCTGCAAGATGATGCTGTGAAAGTGCTGCACTCAATATGCCAGCAAATTTGGAAAACTCAGCAGTGGCCACAGGACTGGAAAAGGTCAGTTTTCATTCCAATTCCAAAGAAAGGCAATGCCAAAGAATGCTCAAACTACCGCACAATTGCACTCATCTCACATGCTAGTAAAGTAATGCTCAAAATTCTCCAAGCCAGGCTTCAGCA
>SJYX01020514.1:848508-859817 GCA_006410675.1 Oreotragus oreotragus | reverse complement strand
GGACTCTATGGACGTGAGTCTGAGTGAACTCCGGGAGATGGTGATGGACAGGGAGGCCTGGCGTGCTGGGATTCATAGGGTTGCAAAGAGTCGGACACGACTGAGCGACTGAACTGAACTGAAGGCTCATGGGAGAACAGCGGCATGAGGGTGGAGCCAGGAGGTAAGCGCGCCCCTCCTGACTTGGGACAACCGCTCCTTGCTTCTTCTCTTCTGGGGTGTCTCCTAGCTTGGCAAGGCATTGGTGGGGGCGGGAGGTGGGGCGGCGCTTGGTGTCATTTGCTCCACCCAGACCCAAAAACTGGAATCATAATGACGCAAGGCGGCGAACCTCTGTGCGCTGCTGCCAGGTCAGTTCCTTATTTGAAAGCCTTGTGCTGTGTTTTAGAGCAGTGGTCCCCAACATTTTTGGCAGCAGGGCCTGATCTGGTGGAAGACAATTTTTCCACAGACTAGGGTCAGGAAAGGAGTGGTTTCAGGATGAGGATGATTCAAGTGCATTGCATTTATTGTGCACGTTTATTATTATTATATTATAATTATTATAAAATTATTATTTTTATTATTATTACATCAACTCCACCTCAGATCCTCAGGCATTAGAGCTCAGAGGTTGGGGACCCCTGTTTTATAGGATACATAAAGGAAAGCAACCCTGAATATTCATTGAAAGGACTGATACTGAAGCTGAAACCCCAACACTTTGGCCACCTGATGTGAAGAACTGACTCATTGGAAAAGACCCTGATGNGGCATTAGAGCTCAGAGGTTGGGGACCCCTGTTTTATAGGATACATAAAGGAAAGCAACCCTGAATATTCATTGAAAGGACTGATGCTGAAGCTGAAACCCCAACACTTTGGCCACCTGATGTGAAGAACTGACTCATTGGAAAAGACCCTGATGGTGGGAAAGATTGAAGGCAGGAGGAGAAGGAGATGACAGAGGATGAGTTGGTTGGATGGCATCACTGACTCAATGGACATGAATTTGAGTAAGCTCTGGGAGATGGTGATGGACAGGGAGGCCTGGTGTGCTGCAGTCCATGGGATCGCAAAGAGTCAGGCACAACCAAGCAATTGAAATGACTGAACTAGCCGCCATCCAAAGCCTCTCCTAAGTCCCCCACCTCTGAAGAAGGTGACACTTTGGGGGCATGTACTTGTAAAATTGTGTTCAGGTTCCAGCTCTGCCTCTTATAGTCTGTGTGTCCTTGGACAAAGCTTTTGCTACCTCTGAGTCTCCCCTCCTTCTCTACAAAAGCAGAAGAGGGAGAAGAACTCACTGGCTCCAAGAACCCACAGAATGCACGCAGCCCACCAACTACAGAGCGTGGTGGGGTGGTGCTCGCCAAGTGTGGCCCCACTCCTGCTAAGGCAGAGAGACTAAGTGCTTTGTCCCTGGAATTGCCTGATGGTAAGTCATGACTCCAATGCCCCCATCCCCACCTGCCTTGCATTACACCAGCCTCTTCCTTCTGGAAACTTCCATCTCCCAGGGAGAACAGCAGGTCCAGGTGGCTGAAGCATGAGTGGAATGAAGTCCCTGCAAAAAGGCACAAAAGAAGAGCCAGGGGAGATCCCAGGAGGTGACGATCCTAGCTTGGAGAAAGGTCCACGCTTCCAGGACGAGGCGGCACAAGGTTGGGTCTTGAAGGATGACGGGGCTGGAGGAGAGGATGTGCTGTGCCCTACTATATTGAGCCCGCTAGTGCTTTGGCATCTGGATAGCTCTGCGGTGGGTTTTGGGGACGCTGACAAGGCAGGACATGGCCACCATCGATGGCTTTGGAAAATCTCCCCTGTGAGCCAAAAATACAAGCTCCTCTTTGGATCTATCCACACATGCCTCCTCCCTCCTCGTCCCGGATTCTCCACCTCCTACCCTCTGTTGTCTTGGTTTCTTGAATTGACAGAGGAACCAGCATTTGTGGGGCCCCTCTTGGCTAGGTGCATGGGTAGGTCTCAAGTACATATACACAAAATTCTGAGATGTAAAGATCAGCCTAGAAAAGAGAGTTGGTTGAAGTCACATGGATTGAAGGGGAGAGTCGGATCCCAGCTCCTTTCTCTCTGATTCCCAAGTCTTGTATCTTTCCAATAAAACATGCAGCCTTGAAGGCAAAAAGAAGCCTTCATGCTGGAGAAAAACAAAGCCTCTGGAAGGGATGGCCAAACCCTCATAACTGCCCAGGGGGATGATTAACTGCCCGGTGGCAATCATCTACTGAATCTTTATTGTATACGTCTCTAAAGGCTTTTTATATTTCAGCTTAATTCTCACTGCTGCTGGCCAGGCAGAGAGGCAGTATTATTACAACAGGCATCTATTTCACACCAGGAAATTGACGTGTAGAGTTAAGTGGCTTGTCCAAGAGCACATGACTCATAGTACTTAAAGGTGGGATTTGAATCCAGGAATCCAGGATCCAGCTCACTGCCCTAACTAGAGTGACGTGTACCCTGCACAGGGGCGGAAGTGGAGGCTGAAAAGTCCAGCTTGAATTCTGCTCTCTGGACTGTGCCTGCTGGCTGGGGGCTGCGAGGAGGAAGGGGGCCGTCCTTGTAACTTACACCTGAGTACCTCCAAACCAACCTGTCCTCCTGGGAAGTGTAATGGCTGACCACATCACAGACTTTGTTGGTTAGTTTTATGACCTTCTCAAGGGCATCCGAGAGCACAGACAAGAGCAAAGTGCATGGAGGCCGGGAGAGGCATTTAAACACCACCCAGCTCAGACCTTCCTGCTCCAACAGAGGGAAGTGAGCCCTCGAGCAGTTTTTCTTGGGCGGCTTGGCAGACCTCTCTGGGCTGCGGGTCCACACCGTTGACCCCGAGGTCCCTCTTCCAGGAACCAGTCCAGCCGAAAGGCTCATCAGCCTTGGCCAAGGTCTCTGTGGAAGCCTTGTGTTTAAGAAAGTTGGAAACTGCCCCGAAAAAACCATAAAGAGATGGGTCAGATCAATGGCAGTATGTTCGAATTTGGAGTGTCAAACAGATTTCGAACTGAAGAGCAGATTTGCTTCTAGTTAAGAGTGAAAGTGGCACAAGACTGACCTGAAATGTGGGATATTTAGTACACCATGAGACCATTTGGGGAAATAATACTTCAGTGTAGGTGTATGGGCTTAATCATTATGTTGAAGGCAGCAGAGAGTGGGGGTTAAGTCCAAGCATTCTAGAACAAGACTAGCTGATGAATGTGGGTGAGGATGGGTGAGTATCTGGACTTCCTGTGCCTCAGGGCATAGGAGCCAGGGGTCCTGATTTTTTTTTTTTTTTTTGGAAAAAAGAATGAATTACATTTGCAGTCAGGAAAAGAAATCATTGTGATTCCAAAAAAAGATGCTTGCAAATAGCCCTTGAGGAGGAGAAAACTCACCCTTCTCCTGTCTTCTCTGGACCCACTGCCCCAGATTGCCAGTCTCCCCGTCCCCAGTGCCTCCAGTTCCCTGGGCTCCTCACTGCCACTGTTCTCACCCCTCAGGGGCGGTCTTCTTACAGGGCAGGTCCCCCACATCCCTGGAGCTCCCTAAGGACAGGATGCCATCTAACTGCTGGCCCTGCTCTCTAGGTCTGGTCCAAGGCCCACACGCACCAGGTGCCTGTTGAGAATCTACTGAGTCCTGGATCTTGAAAGCACTACCCAAGAGGCTTATCGGAGGAAGTGCCTTCTCCAGCCTGACAGTAAACACGCTCCCTTCTGACCCCATAGGAATGCTTTTGGCTCTCGTTCCCAAGACAGGCCCTAAAAATGAACACTGTGTGTTAATTACATAAGACAGTGCATTCTGGACTCAGCCTCCTGGCGGCTGACCCTCTGGGCTGCCATGCGGTCAGCCAACTGCTGCAGAGCCTGTCCCCTGGGAAGGGACCTCCAGCCCTCCCAGCCCCGGGCAGCAGCCTTCTCCGAGGTCTCGGGAGCAGACGCTGACCATGGAAACGAAGGGCCCACTTTGCACATTAAATAAGAGGAGCTGTCATAGCCATGCATGTGTGCATGTGTGCATGAGTGAGTACATGCGTGTGCATGCACGTCCACACACCAGACAAGACCAAACCAAACCAAAATATTGTAAAAGAAAGAGAGAAGGGAACATTTCCCTTTCCTAGGTAAATTCTGTGTTCAGTCTTTTCCCTCATTCATCTTAGAGGGATACCAAGAATCATTCCTCCTTTATAACAAACCATCAGAACAGTGTGTCAGACAGCTGACCCTTGACCTGGGGGCACCCTCGCGTGTAGGGAGTGGAGGTCTGGAGAGCCAGCGTCCCATCCCCTGGGACGGCCAGAGCTCCACTGCAGCTACCTCTGTCCTACAGGAAATGAGGTCAGTGGTGCCAGTTTCTCTCTTTTCAAGGAAACATCTGGACAGTTGGATTTTTCATTTGAACTGTTTTGATTTTTCAGACTGCTCTGGGGGTGGAGCACAGACAAGAACGGAACAGAAGAGTGTGGGCCACATGAAGACCTTGAGATGGCAATTCCTGAGGCTCCTCCCCATTTTACAGATGAGTAAACCAAATGACCACATCTTGCCCAAAGCCCCCAGGAGTGAGTGAGTGATCCAGGAATGAGGCTTCCAGTTTCTCAGCCCAGACTCTTCCCTATGTCCTGCTCTTGAGGCCAAGGGTGTGCACGCCTGGGAGTGGGGCCTCTCTGGAGACAAACCAGATGGTCCTGCCTTCCCTCCACCCCCCAGTCCTATCTCTTTGAAGGAAACTATTGTGACCACTGGTGGCCAATGCCTCCAGCAACGGGAGACAGCCCAGAGATAAGGGGTACAGTCTGCTACAGAGATACCAGGGTCAAGGGAGATGGAGGCATCTCTGGAATTACAGAGCAAGGGCGGGGGGACTGAGCTGGAAGGCCAGCAGCACTCTGGGTATCAGTGCACTCAGGTGGAGAGTCAGGCAACACACAGGGCTGGGTACAAAGTCAAGTTAATGTAAGTCCCAAGGTCCAAGCAGGTGCTTCTTGGTGCAAGAATTCTGGATGGCCAGACGTGACCTCTTGCAAGAGAAAATGGAGTCCAGTGCAGTTTTAGGAAACAGATCAGCACTTTGTGGAGGGTCAGCTCAATGAGGAATTCCATGCTTTACATGGAGTCAGTGTAACCAGGACCAGAGTTACTGCCAAGGACAGGACGTGCTCAGAAAAGACAGCTCCGAGCGTTTGAAGTCAGCTCCACAAATGTGCAGGGGAGGAGAGAAGGGACCTTGAACAAGGACATTTCGGGCCACAGTGGAAAGACTGACCCACTTGACCCAGGGGACAAGGCATCTGGTCCTGTCCCCACATCATTCAGCTGTATGACTTTGGGAAAGTCATGTAACCTCTCTGAACCCGGTTTTCACAACCACAACAGGGAAAACAGCATCTTGCAGGGTGGTGGCAAGAGTAACTGGGGAAAGTTGTTTTTGTAGTTTAGTTCTTACATCATGTCTGGCTCTTTTGTGACCCCATGGACTATAGCCTGCCAGGCTCCTCTGTCCATGGATTTCTCAGGCAAGAATACTGGAAGGGATTGCCATTTCCTCCCTCAGGGGATCTTCCCAAGCCAAGGATCAAATCCGTGTCTCCTGCAATGGCAGACAGATTCCTTACCACTGAGCCACCGGGCAAGCCCTGACTGAGGAAAGTAAGTGCACAATGCATGTGGCTCCCTGGGTGGTCCCAGCTTCTCCACATCCTGATTGCCTGGCGTCTCCTTCTGGGACATCGTTTTCCCCGCCTGGATTCATGTTTGTGTTTGAGTAATGTTTCCCAAACGGCAGTCTTTGGCATATTACATTTGTGATTTTTACCATCACCCAAGCACATTTGGTGAAATTTATTACTTCACATTAAAAAAAAAAATTAATGGATCCCTTACATAAACTGAAACATAAAAATTTAAAGGAAAACATTGCATCAGTATTCTAAGTGGAGAAGCTGTTTCACTGGTCGTAAATCGAAATCATTGGTAAAAATAAACACCATCAAAAGCAAACGAGGTATTAAATTTGAGCTAGACCCAGCTCCCGGGGAAGGTTCTGGGCACACTGCGTTTCCCCTTATTACGAGCAGAGAAGGGTGTTAGAGAAATGTCAGGGCCAGTGCAAACTGAGCCTTGCTTCCTGGTGTAACCGGGAGGGTTTAAGGAACTCACCTGGGAATCATTTTTGTGCTCTGTGGCTTGATTTACTGCCTTGAAACTGTACCTCAGAAAATGTTGTGGGGAAGCCTCCAGCTCTGTCTCCGTGAACAGAGGCTCATAGGCTGAGCAGAGGCTGTTCCCTGGCAAGTCTGTCCTGGGGACAGAAAGTCATCTTGTCTGGAGGAAGCCGTGCTGAGTGGGAGGGACCACAGTGTCCTCCTAACTTGGAGAGGGGTCCTGGGAGGGGGCCTTTGATGACAGCTTATGGCATGACGCACAGGGACACTAGTCATGTGAAGAGTATATTCCTTGTATTCAGTGTAAGAGTGTATTTACTGGAAAAGAAACCAGCGACCTTAATAATGATAGTAACCACAGCCCACGAGACAGCTATCCAAGGCTTCCACTGGAGGTGAAGATGAAATAAAGCTGCAAGATCCACTGAATCCACCTCCCCATCTTCAGGCTGGTGAGAAGCCTCCCAGGTAAGAGTTTGAATAACCTTCCTTTTTGCTCATCAGTAGAACTGAGATCATAAAATCTTCAACCTTGATCAGGTGGTTTACCATGTACCAGGCACTGTGCTAACCATGCAGTGGGTGTCATCTCACTGATCCCTCACAACAGGTGATTATTGCTGTCATTATTTTATGTCTGAGCAGAGCAAGATGCAGACACGAGGGTGCTGCGGCAGCCAGGGTCACCGTCTCTAGGAGACGGGGCTTGGTTCAAACGCCAACTCCTGGGGTCCCACCACAGGTTGGAACAGGTGTGGACTGGCTCTTGTGACCCAAAGACATAAGACGGAGGCGTAAGGCTGGACATTTTCCAGGGGGCAGCCCAGGGTTCAAAATCTAACAGAGCTTCCGGGTGTCAGAATGAACCCACTCTGTGAAGCACACAGGCTGGCCGCCCACGGGGGCTGGATCATGCCCATCACAGGTGCGGGGACAGACACTCAGCCCGGGGATAGTGTACTGATGACCCCACCTTCGAACCCATATCCACAGGACACTCGCCACACATCATCTCCTGGGGTGCTGGCAAGGCAGTGAGCGGTCCTCTGGATTCTGGTTTTACAGACTTTGCAACCGATCCCAAGAGACATGGAGTCATTGGCCAGAGTCACCCAGCCATTGAGAAGCTGAGCGAGAGTTGAATCCAAACTTCCCAGGGAATAGACCTTGATTCTACTACACGTTTTGTGACCCTAGACTAGTCCTGGCACCCACCATCATCTTTCAACCAGTCTCCTCCAATGGCCCCGTCTTTGCTTCAACCTTTAATCCTCTGAACTCTAACCATCATGCAGCAGCCAAGGAAACTTTTTAAAAAGTAAATCTACTACTTAATTCCCAATCCTCTGCTGGCCTTACATCAACTTAGAATAAAGTCCAAACTCCCTTTCTGGACCTACAAATCCTTCCAAGGCTCTGCCTGTCATGAGCTGAATTGTGTCCCCTCCCCTCAAATCCATATATTGAAATTCTAACTCCCAGGATCTCAGAATGTGACTGTATTTGGAGACAGGGTCTTTAAAAAGATGATCACATGGACTATAGCCCTCCAGGCTCTTCTGTCCATGGGATTTCCCAGGCAAGAATACTGGAGTGAATTGCCATTTCCTTCTCCGGGGAATCTTCCTGATCCAGGGATTCAACCTGCATCTCCTACATCTTTTGCATTGGCAGGTGGATTCTTTACCACTGAACCACCTGGGAAGCCCTTTAAGAAGGCAGAGTAAAAATCAGGTCACTGTGGGGAGGCCCTAATCCAATATGGCATGTGTGCTTATAAGAATAGGAGATGAAGACACAAACACGTACACACACATACAGAGGAAAGAGCTTGTGAAGACACAGGGAGGAGAAAAATTACCATCTGCAAGCCCGGAAGAGAGGCCTCAGAAGGAATCAACCAGGTTGGCACAGTGATCTCAGACTTTTAGTGTCCAAAGGCAGTACATTTCTGTTGTTTAAACCACCCAGTCTGGGGCATTTCATTATGACAGTCCCAGAATAACACACCTTCCTGTGACTCTCTCCCCTTTGCTCTCTGCATCCAAAACTGGCCTCCAAATTCTTCCAGGCTTTTTCATGGTGAACACTCATGCCTCAGGGTCTTTGCACATGCTCAACCACAGTCTACATTTCTCCCAATATATCCACAGAAACATTAATCTGGAAGCAGAATGTGGGATACATGGAAAGAGAAGATAAATGGATTTAACAAATCTAGCACCCAATCTGCGGAGAAAGACATCGCAACCCACTCCAGTATTCTTGCCTGGGAAATCTCATGGACAGAGGAGGCTGGTGGGCTACAGTCCATGGGGTCACAAGAGTTGGATACAATTTTGTGACTTCACCACCAGGTGCCCAGTCTGTACCTGGCACAGGCCAGCTCAGAGCTGCAGAGATGAAAAACGAAGACTCCTCATCCACTGAGGAGGGAACTGGAGTCCAGGGAGAAAACAGAATATTTTAGATAATAGGAGTGTTGGGGTAGAGAATTTGCAGAAGAATGAAGAAGTGATGAGGCCCAAGGTATCCTCCTAACCTTGGGGAGTGCTATAGACTGAATATTTGTGTCCCTGCAGAATTCATGTGGAAGTTCTACTCCCGAAGTGGTGATGATTGAAAAGGGGCTTTTAGAAGCTGATCAAGGTTAATGAGGGCTTCCCTGGTGGCTCAGAGACTGAAGAATCTGCTTGCAATGCAGGAGACCTGGGTTCTGTCCCTGGGTGGGGAAGATCCCCTGGAGAAGATGTGTATAAGAGACAGGGTTNGATTGAAAAGGGGCTTTTAGAAGCTGATCAAGGTTAATGAGGGCTTCCCTGGTGGCTCAGAGACTGAAGAATCTGCTTGCAATGCAGGAGACCTGGGTTCTGTCCCTGGGTGGGGAAGATCCCCTGGAGAAGGGAATGGCTACACACTCCAGTATTCTTGCCTGGAAAATCTCATGGAGAGAGGAGCCTGTCAGGCCATAATCCATGGTGTCACAGAGTCAGACATGACCGAGCATGCACATCCCTCCAGTTTCAGCTTCTTGTCTTAGCTGGTCCTCCAAGTTTTCCGGTTTCTTTGGCAACCCTCAGGCCCACCCAATGCCCCACCCTTCCTCTGTTGCCTGCACAGCCACTGACATGTGGTCTGCCCCTTCACATGCATGGCTCCTGTGTGTGTTCCGAAGCTCATGGAGATTTCTCACTCCTCACTTGGGAGGTCTTGAGGATGGACTTCTTATGATGGATTAACACCCTTATGAAAAGTAGAAGAGAAAGGGCTCTCACCACGTTGTGCATACACGGCAGGAAAGTGGCAATCTGTACACCAGGAAGAGAGCCCTCAGCAGGAACAGCATCTGCCTTGACCTTGGACTTCCCAGCCTGCAGAAGTGTGAGAAATCAGTTCATCGTTGCTTAAGCCACCTGGTCTACGGCCTTTTGTTACAGCGGCTTGAGCACATGAAGACAGGAAGGATGAGGCCAAGACAGGGTGTCAGGAGATAGTTTTTCTCTCTCTTCTGCTAGTGTAACCCTTGGTAAGGGATTCCCTTCTGTGGGCCTCAGTTTCCCCATCTGTAAAAGAGAAGTCCTAGCCTGAAAACAGGGAAGAGTTTCTGCCCTGATCATAGGGAATGTCTGCCCCTGAGTTGGCCAGCACTGAGGGCCCAGAAATGGAGGCCTGGAGCTGCCCAGAAGCAGGGAGGCGAGGAGGGGGAGGCATCCTCAGGCAGGGACCACACTCAGCAGTTTTCAGGGGTGCCTGAGATCAGAGCTCGGGCCGGGTCCTGCGGGCTCTGGGAAGCCCAGCACATACCTGTCCCCTCCCTGGTTAAATATTTGCCGGCTTTAGTCTCATCTCAGAGGAGTTCAACCAGTCAGCCCAGCCAATGCATTTGTACGTGTCCTTGTGCACAGGTGTGTTTAGCGCTGAGGCAGCACTTTTGCTATCCAGTTTTTTATTTAACTAGAAAAAAAAAAAAACAAAACCCAGATACTTGCTCCCCACTCCCTACTCATACCTCCCAATCTACTGCCCAGCTGACCTTGGCTCCACTCAAGACCAACCAGTACCTGACAAGCCACCCCAGTAGGGTTCAGAGCCGTAGGTCTTCATGCTCAGAGTGTGGGCCTGAATTCTTGCTCTGCCGCTGGGGCTGTGTGTCTTTGACAATTCCTTTAACCTCAGGAATAGTCTCCACCCCTGCAAAATGAGCTCATAAAACCCCTTTAGGTCTTAACCCTTGCCCTGGCAAGGTTTTGCTCTCCAAACTTGGTGCCCTTCTATTGGGCATCTCTCCCTATCTCGGCTCTCATGTTTCTGCCTCCCCATCTCTCCCCTTCCTTGCAGAGGTAGTGGCGTTTGATGGCAGGAGCCTCGCTCATGAGTGGGCAGCCTTGCAGGCGGGTTCAGATCTCATCTGCATCTCTTGCCTTAAGGGAAAGTTACCTGACTTCTCTCAACCTTGATGTCCCCTCTGTGTGATGGGGGAAGAGAATCAGGTCTTTAACCCTTGTTGAGAGGATTAAAGAAGGTGATGCTGCCACACTGATGTAAGAACCTCAATAAAGATCACTATGACTATCCCGGAGATTATCCCAAGCCTGTCTGCCCTGCTCATTCATTTCCCTGCCTTCACCCTTTCCTTTCCACACCCTGTGGGGGTGGCTAAGATGCCTCCTCTTTATTCTGTGCCATGCTGACCTCTAAAGGCATAGCCCGTTATGGGCTCAATCACCATTTGAGCTTGTAACGATACTTCCAGGGCAGTACCAGCTCTCATTTATCTTCTGACCCTCAAGTCCACAGCACTTGAGCAGCACCAGGTTTTTGAGTGGAGGAATAAATGGGCAAATGAGTAAATGAACGGCCAATGACCTTTCCAGACCCATGGGAAAATGCTCTTGGTCTCCAGTAATCAATAGTGATCTGTGTCCCACTTTTTCAGTTAAGCCCTACAAAACGATCGCCAGGCTCAGAGGCATGACATGGTGATCGATGGACTGGACAGGGCAGAGGAGAGGGCAGAGAGGTCATGTGGAACAGCCCTTGTTCCCAGCAGGCCTCCCACGGTGGGCAAAGGAGTTGCACACAAATCTACACGCTTTCATTCAAATCATCCCGCTGGTGGGCTTGCCGGGCTCCCAGACCAGGCTGGTACAGTC
>SJYX01020514.1:802006-844464 GCA_006410675.1 Oreotragus oreotragus | reverse complement strand
GTCAAAGGCTTTGCATGGTCAATAAAGCAGAAATAGATGTTTTTCTGGAACTCTCTTGCTCTTTTCATGATCCAGTGGATGTTGATGATTTGATCTCTGGTTCCTCTGCTTTTTCTAAAACCAGCTTGAACATCAGGGAGTTCATGGTTCACATATTGCTGAAGCCTGGCTTGGAGAATTTTGAGCATTACTTTACTAGCATGTGAGATGAGTGCAATTGTGCGGTAGTTTGAGCATTCTTTGGCATTGCCTTTCTTTGGGATTGGAATGAAAACTGACAGTGGCTGCGACAGACCGCACAAAAGCACGGCCGAAAGAGCTACCCCATGTCCAAGGTCAGAGGAGGCGGCCGAGAGAAGCTACCCCACGTCCAAGGAGTGGCGACTGTGTGGGCACAGGAGGGCTGAGAGGAGCTACTCCATGGTCAAGGTCAGGAGGGGTGGCCGTGAGGAGATAACCCTCGTCCAAGGCAAGGAGCAGCAGCTGCGCTTTGCTGGAGCAGCTCTGAAGAGATACCCCGCAAGTCATTAGGGGTCTGTTAATTTTTTTCTCTTTTCTCTTTGGGTTAATTTCTATTGATCTATCTTAAGGTTCACTGATCCTTACTTCTGTAGCACATAATCTTTCTTTAAGTCCATCCAGTGAATTCTTTATTTTACATTTATTTTTTATTTCTATAATTTTTACTCAGTTCTTTTTATTGTTTGAATTTCTGTATTACAATTCTACAATTTAATGCATTTTTTCTATACCATCCTTTAAATCCTTGAAAAGCTAATATACTTGTTTGAAATTTCTGTATGCTGATCCCAACGTTAAGGTCATCTTAACTGCATCTGCATTTACTGCTTTTAATCACTGTCATGGGGCCCGTTTTCCTGACATTTTGCATGTAATCTTACATATTATTACAGATAATGCAAAGTAGGTGGGGAATCTATATTGATTTCCTCTATAAACAATATTGGTTTAGATCTGAAAAGTGGTGAGATTAATGGCTTGTCATTCTGCTTCCATGAAGACTGGCTTTAGGCATGTGGTCCTTTGTCTTATAGTACAAGTATTTGAGGGTCACATTATGTTCTGAATAGTGCGCTTCCCAAATTTATATGTTGAAGCCCAATCTCAAACATGACTGTATGTGGGGATAGAGATTTTTAAGATGCAAATAAGATTAAATGAGGTCATAAAGCTGAGGTTGTCATCTAATGGTACTAGTGTAGTTGTAAGAAGTGGAAGAGACAACAGGCTTGTGTGCATAGAAAGGAAGGGCTTTGTGAAGACGCAACAAGAAGTCAGCCATCCATAAATTGGAAAGAGGTTTCACCAGAAACCAATCGTGCAGGCACACTGAGCTTGGACTTCCAGCCTCCAGAACTGTGAGAAAGCAAATCTGTGTTATTTAAAACACCCACCTGTGTATTTTATTATGGTAACCCAAACAGACTAATATAGGTCTTTCGCTTAGTCACTTCAGTTGTGTCTGACTTTGCAACCCCATAGACTGTAGCCCACCAGGCTCCTCTGTCCATGGGATGTCCCAGGCAAGAATACTGGAGTGGGTTGCCATTTTAAGATTCATGTGACACTCTCCCCCATCAAGTGCCACCCATATAAAACTCAACATCGTTTTGTGTCTCAGCCTCAGCTGTATCAGCTACACTTCTGGGCGAATGTTCTCTGCTAGGGGACCAGCTGGCGAGAGCCATTTCGGACTACGCTCCAATTGCGCTGCTCTCTTTGGCACTTTTCTGCCTTGCCTCCTCTTCGTGGTCTCCGTGGCCACAGTCTCAGTTCACTTCCCATGGTCTCTTTACAAGGATCACCAGCTATCTCCCTGCTCTGTGCTTCCACTGCACAAGACATCAAACTCTTTAAGATTTTTTTCTTTTGATGTGGACCATCTTTTTTTAAAAAGTCTTTATTGAATTTGTTAAATATTGCTTTTTTTTTTTTTAATCTTTTGGGTTTTTGGCCACAAGGTCGGTGGGATCTTAAGCTTCCCAATCAGGGATCAAACTCATACTCCCCGCACTGGAAGGCGAAGTGTTAACCTCTGGATCACCAGGGAAGCGCCATGCTCTTTTGAAAGCACAAATTAATGTCTTCTCCTGATGACAGTTCCTCAGTGGTTCCCAACTGCCCAAAGGGCAATCAAAACTCCTTATGANCGCACTGGAAGGCGAAGTGTTAACCTCTGGATCACCAGGGAAGCGCCATGCTCTTTTGAAAGCACAAATTAATGTCTTCTCCTGATGACAGTTCCTCAGTGGTTCCCAACTGCCCAAAGGGCAATCAAAACTCCTTATGAGGGACTTCTCTGTCTGCCTAGTGGCTAAGACTCTGCTCCCAATGCCGGGGCACAGATTTGGTCCCTGCTTCGGAACTAAGATCTTGCATGCTGCATGGTGCAGCCAGGGGAAAAAAAAAAACAAAAAACCCTTTTGAGAGTTTACAAGGCACTTCCTGACCAGCCCCCATCTACCCAATCAAACTCAATTCTAAATTTTCCAACCCACATACTGTATGCCCAATAAATCTGTTACTAGTCAATCTTAAAGCACACTGTACTTTCTCATGCATCATGCCTTTGTGGTTCCCACTGTCTAGAACGACCATGCCTTCTAATCCTGCTTTTAGTCTAGAACGGTTCTCTCAAGTAAAGAGTCTCTTTCCCGATCCTCCTAACAACAGCCTGCCCTGTGCTCTAGTAACTTTGGGGGCTATTTCAGTCATCCTCTGCTTGGTTTTCTCTGTGCCCAGACCCTCACTGACCTGGAGTAACCTGAGGGGCTTGGCTCAGGGGACATGCTTAACCAGTGAGAGACGGATGTCCCCTCAGCGTCACCTGCCCCTGCCCCGCTTCAGCCCACTGTGCTGTTCCATCCTGCCCGCCTCTACTAGCGTCTCATATCAGACCCAGGGAAAGCTCTGGGCACTGGCTCACTTTTCCTCTACTTCTGCCCTGTTTCAGTTTAATTTCTAGATTGATGAAAATGTTAAAATTCACATATAAAAGTAAAGACATAAGACAGGTGAGTATTATTGTACTTTCCTGAGTTGAGCAGGAGCTTTAAACATGACCTCAAAAAGCTGACCCCATACAGAGAGAAAGGAATAGATTTGACCAAATCAATCCAGCTGTACTAAAAATGCCAAACAAATTCTGGAGAAAATAAGATGAACAAGGATGGTTGACTTCGGACACTTAATATCTTCCATATGCAAGCTGTAATCTATAGGGTTTGTGTAAATAGTAGGCTTTTGGGTTTGCTATCGGGGTGTAACAAATTACTGCAAACTAGTGGCTTGAAATAACTGTTCGATTTGTCTGCTGTTGATTCTCCGATGGGTTTGGCAGGGCTGACTGCTCTCCCCGCTGTGTGTCTGCTCACCACTGAGGAGAGGCTGGAATAGGCCGCAGGACCCACTTCCAAGGTGACCACTCACCTGGCTGGCCGTCAGAAGCCAGGCCAGAGCTAGGCCGGAGCCTCGGTTTTCTTTCTCGGGGCTTGTCCATGTGGCTAGACTGGGCCTCTGACAAAACGGTGGTGTCATGGTGGCTGGACTTGTTGCCTGGCAGTGACTTCAAAGAGAGCCAAAGCTGGAGGGCCTAGGGTCTCTGAAGGCTGAGCCTTGAAACTGATTCAGGGTTACTTCTGCCTCACTCTATCAGTTGAAGCTGGTCATCTGAGCGTGCCAAGTTTAAGGGGGGAAGGGAACAAAGACACATAGACCAGAAGACATGGTTCATTGGAAACACCAAAATAACCTTCTGCCACGATGAGAAATTAAACAAAATCCCAGCAGAAAAACGGACAATGAATGAAAACAAATAATTCATTTAAGAGGCACAGATTGCCAACAGATACATAAACATATATTCAACTCAGCATAATGGAAGAAATACACATTTAAATTTCACCTAATTTTTCCTCACCCAAGAATGGAAGAGCATATTGCCAAGACTCATAGACCATTGTTGGAGTAAAAAATTTCTGTGAAGTTCCCAGAGGAGAATTTTGATAAGATGGAATCAAAATCTCCAAAAATCTTTTGATTCAGCATTTCCTCATTTAGGATTTTCCAGTACTTTTTGGTAAGGAAATACTCAGAAAAGCATAGTGTTTTTTTCCACAGTAAAAGATTGAAAATATGTTGACTATCCTTTAATGGTGGACTAAAATTGTTGCATTGATTTGGTAGAACACAATGCAGTAAATATCTTAATGAACCTGGTGGTTAGGCTGCTGACTTGGCGTCAGAAAATATTTGCCAACACTTCCTACCTCATGTTGTCCAGATCTGATATTTCAAACATTCATCTACTCATTCATTCCACAAAAATATTGAATGAACACGGGGAGCAGGGGTTATGCAAGATACAGCCTCTGCCCTAAAAGCATTTTCATGGTCTTTGGAGAAAATAGACGTATTAATTGTTAAGTACTGGGCTGGCCAAAAAGTTAGTTTGGGTTTTTCCATCAGATGTTACGGAAAGACCCAAATGACCTTCTGGCCAACCAATATAACACAATGTGTATAGTATAACAAATAGTCGTGTCCGACTCTGTGACACTATGGACTGCAGCACGCCAGGCTTCCCTGTCCTTCACTATCTCCAAGAGTTCACTCAAGTTCATGTCTAGTGAGTACGTGAAGCTATCTTACCATCTCATCCTGTAAATTATTATGTACCTGTAAAATAGAAGTCTAAAACTCTGAATAAAGACTGATCTAGATCCATGATATTACTATCAGAGTAAAAAGTTTTTATTTTGCTTTGTTTTATTTCTTCTAGTTGATCAACTTGTACAGCATGTTCCCACTTATGTAAAACATATAAAAGGGAACTTTCTAAAATTATAAGAAACCACTTTGGGGACTGGAACATCTGGGAAGTGGTTTGGGGAGGGGGAAAAATACTCCCTTTTCATTTTACACCCTTGGGCAGTTAAGTTTTTATTTTGCTTTGTTTTATTTCTTCTAGTTGATCAACTTGTACAGCATGTTCCCACTTATGTAAAACATATAAAAGGGAACTTTCTAAAATTATAAGAAACCACTTTGGGGACTGGAACATCTGGGAAGTGGTTTGGGGAGGGGGAAAAATACTCCCTTTTCATTTTACACCCTTGGGCAGTGTTACGGACTGAATGTTTGTGTCCTCCTGCAAATTCATTTCCTAACCCCTAGTGTGATGGTATTAGAAGATAGGGCCTTTAGGAGGTAATTGGGTCATGAGGTTGGGGACCTGGTGAATGAGATTAGTACCCTTATGGGACAGACCCCAGAGGGCTTCTTCACCCTCTCCACCACATGAAGACACAGTGAGAAGTCAGTCACCAACAAGCCAGGAAATGAGCTTTCCCCTATCAGGGTCTTGATCTTGGAGTTCACAGCATCCAGAACTGTAAGAAATAGGTGATTGTTGTTTAAGCCTCCCAGTCTATGGTATTTTTGTTACAGTAGCCTGAACTAACTAAAACAGGNGATTCAGGGTTACTTCTGCCTCACTCTATCAGTTGAAGCTGGTCATCTGAGCGTGCCAAGTTTAAGGGGGGAAGGGAACAAAGACACATAGACCAGAAGACATGGTTCATTGGAAACACCAAAATAACCTTCTGCCACGATGAGAAATTAAACAAAATCCCAGCAGAAAAACGGACAATGAATGAAAACAAATAATTCATTTAAGAGGCACAGATTGCCAACAGATACATAAACATATATTCAACTCAGCATAATGGAAGAAATACACATTTAAATTTCACCTAATTTTTCCTCACCCAAGAATGGAAGAGCATATTGCCAAGACTCATAGACCATTGTTGGAGTAAAAAATTTCTGTGAAGTTCCCAGAGGAGAATTTTGATAAGATGGAATCAAAATCTCCAAAAATCTTTTGATTCAGCATTTCCTCATTTAGGATTTTCCAGTACTTTTTGGTAAGGAAATACTCAGAAAAGCATAGTGTTTTTTTCCACAGTAAAAGATTGAAAATATGTTGACTATCCTTTAATGGTGGACTAAAATTGTTGCATTGATTTGGTAGAACACAATGCAGTAAATATCTTAATGAACCTGGTGGTTAGGCTGCTGACTTGGCGTCAGAAAATATTTGCCAACACTTCCTACCTCATGTTGTCCAGATCTGATATTTCAAACATTCATCTACTCATTCATTCCACAAAAATATTGAATGAACACGGGGAGCAGGGGTTATGCAAGATACAGCCTCTGCCCTAAAAGCATTTTCATGGTCTTTGGAGAAAATAGACGTATTAATTGTTAAGTACTGGGCTGGCCAAAAAGTTAGTTTGGGTTTTTCCATCAGATGTTACGGAAAGACCCAAATGACCTTCTGGCCAACCAATATAACACAATGTGTATAGTATAACAAATAGTCGTGTCCGACTCTGTGACACTATGGACTGCAGCACGCCAGGCTTCCCTGTCCTTCACTATCTCCAAGAGTTCACTCAAGTTCATGTCTAGTGAGTACGTGAAGCTATCTTACCATCTCATCCTGTAAATTATTATGTACCTGTAAAATAGAAGTCTAAAACTCTGAATAAAGACTGATCTAGATCCATGATATTACTATCAGAGTAAAAAGTTTTTATTTTGCTTTGTTTTATTTCTTCTAGTTGATCAACTTGTACAGCATGTTCCCACTTATGTAAAACATATAAAAGGGAACTTTCTAAAATTATAAGAAACCACTTTGGGGACTGGAACATCTGGGAAGTGGTTTGGGGAGGGGGAAAAATACTCCCTTTTCATTTTACACCCTTGGGCAGTGTTACGGACTGAATGTTTGTGTCCTCCTGCAAATTCATTTCCTAACCCCTAGTGTGATGGTATTAGAAGATAGGGCCTTTAGGAGGTAATTGGGTCATGAGGTTGGGGACCTGGTGAATGAGATTAGTACCCTTATGGGACAGACCCCAGAGGGCTTCTTCACCCTCTCCACCACATGAAGACACAGTGAGAAGTCAGTCACCAACAAGCCAGGAAATGAGCTTTCCCCTATCAGGGTCTTGATCTTGGAGTTCACAGCATCCAGAACTGTAAGAAATAGGTGATTGTTGTTTAAGCCTCCCAGTCTATGGTATTTTTGTTACAGTAGCCTGAACTAACTAAAACAGGCACTATAGGGTCTTTTTTTTTTTTTTTTGATCCAGTGTGTGTATTTTATAGAAATATTGTAATAAAATATTTAAAATGTACCAAAGACTGTTCTCATTATAGTATTTTCCTAGCATTCTGTAAACTCGTGAATGGATTGATTCACATGTTCACTGATTCTTTCAATAATTTGGTGGCAGTCACATCCCAGGTAGAAAGATACAAAGGATGGACCACTCAGAGACTAGGGGAGACCCCATGGGAACAGGTGTCAGGCAGGGTCACATCAGTGCTGCAGGAGGGATCCAGAGACAGTGACCTCATCAGTCAGCCAAGGGCGTGTGGTAGGGATCACAGAGCAGGCAAGCACAGGGTGGTGGCTTTAAGGAGAACGGGACATCTGAGTTGGGCTTTGAAGTATGCATGCACTTAGCCAGGTAAGAAAAGCTGGGCAGGAACCTCGGCATCTGACAGCACAGGCAGTTGATGTTTCCAACTCAACTGACCTATTTAGCAGGAGTGAGAAATTTGCAAGCCAAAAGGAAGAAAGGAGAGGCATCCAGACTGGGGTGAACATGAGGCATTTTATAGATTATCACAGAAGGAACCACATCTCTCTCTCTTTTTTTTTTTTAACAGCGAGAATAAGAAGCTTCTCTCACCACCCCCAATCACTATGGTAACCAAAGACCCTTCAGCTCAGAGTGCTGTTTCTGTGTCTTCTCTCCCACGATAGCACACAAGGCTCATGATGCTGTGACATCCAAGCAGGGCTCCGGTCAGGACAGTCTATGCCCTTCCTTAGACGCTGAAATGCATGTCAGTGACACAGCACCAGGCAGCTGAGAGGTCTAGGATGGCTCCTCACACTTCTGCCCATCAGGGTCCCCGCTAGTAAACAGATGGAACCACAGTTTGGTTTCCAGAGGTGTGACCTTGAGCAAGCCACTTTCTCTCTCTGAATAACAAATATCCTGGACCAGCCAGCTCTCAGGATTGGCCCAAAGATTCATGTGACACTCTCCCCCATCAAGTGCCACCCATATAAAACTCAACATCGTTTTGTGTCTCAGAGCCTCAGCTGTATCAGCTACACCTCTGGGCGAATGTTCTCTGCTAGGGGACCAGCTGGCGGAGAGCCATTTCAGACTACGCTCCAATTGCGCTGTTCTCTTTGGCACTTTTCTGCCTTGCCTCCTCTTCGTGGTCCCTGTGGCCACAGTCTCAGTTCACTTCCCATGGTCTCTTTACAAGGATCACCAGGTGTCTCCCTGCTCTGTGCTTCCACTGCACAAGATATCAAACTCTTTAAGATTTTTTTCTTTTGGTGTGGACCATCTTTTTCAAAAAAGTCTTTATTGAATTTGTTAAATATTGCTTTTTTTTTTTTTTAATGTTTTGGGGTTTTAGCCACAAGGTAGGTGGGATCTTAAGCTTCCCAATCAGGGATCAAACTCATACTCCCTGCACTGGAAGGCGAAGTGTTAACCTCTGGATCACCAGGGAAGCACCATGCTCTTTTGAAAGCACAAATTTATGTCTTCTCCTGATGACAGTTCCTCAGTGGTTCCCAACTGCCCAAAGGGCAATCAAAACTCCTTATGANTTTTTTTAATGTTTTGGGGTTTTAGCCACAAGGTAGGTGGGATCTTAAGCTTCCCAATCAGGGATCAAACTCATACTCCCTGCACTGGAAGGCGAAGTGTTAACCTCTGGATCACCAGGGAAGCACCATGCTCTTTTGAAAGCACAAATTTATGTCTTCTCCTGATGACAGTTCCTCAGTGGTTCCCAACTGCCCAAAGGGCAATCAAAACTCCTTATGAGGGACTTCTCTGGCTGCCTAGTGGCTAAGACTCTGCTCCCAGTGCCAGGGCACAGATTTGGTCCCTGCTTCGGAACTAAGATCTTGCATGCTGCATGGTGCAGCCAGGAAAAAAAAAAAAAAACAACCCTTTTGAGAGTTTACAAGGCACTTCCTGACCAGCCCCCATCTACCCAATCAAACTCAATTCTAGATTTTCCAACCCACATACTGCATGCCCAATAAATCTGTTACTAGTCAATCTTAAAGCACACTGTACTTTCTCATGCGTCATGCCTTTGTGGTTCCCACTGTCTAGAACGACCATGTCTTCTAATCCTGCTTTTAGTCTAGAACGGTTCTCTCAAGTAAAGAGTCTCTTTTCCGATCCTCCTAACAACAGCTTGCCCTGTGCTCTAGTAACTTTGGGGGCTATTTCAGTCATCCTCTGCTTGGTTTTCTCTGTGCTCAGCCCCTCACTGACCTGGAGTAACCTGAGGGGCTTGGCTCAGGGGACATGCTTAACCAGTGAGAGACGGATGGTTCTGGGCTGGCCTTTTGCTCACAGCTCAGACATGGGGACCCTGCCTGGGAGCTTGCACAGCCCGTGGAAGTGGCCACCATCACCTTCCTCCCTGGGAGTCATATTTCCTCCCGAGGCTGTTTCTAGACACGCAGAACACTTGGGGTTTACCTTCTTTTGGTTATTAGAATAGAGGTTATTTTTTCTGAATCAAAGTGTTTCCCCTTCCGTGAACAAGCTTACCCTTCAGTTAATCTCATGGGACTTTTGTGGGCAAATGGGCCTTAGGACACATCTGGTGAGTGGAGTCCTGTGTTTTGTCTGTGGATGAGAAAGTAAGAGGCGAATCACACAGCAGGTAGGGAAGCCTTCCCAGCACGCCTTGCTCTCCAGAGTGGCCTGACTCATTCTCTCCAGTACGTAGGGCCTCAGACTCTGCAGAAAGCAGCCTTGTGTTCACAGGGTCCTTCCCAGATCCCTAAACGTTGCCCCCTCGGAGATGGAGCTGTTAATATAATTATTGCTTTTACAGGTGGAGAAACAGAAGCTCAGAGAATGGCAGGCTCCCAAAGTGAGCCACACAAGGAGACTCAAACTGAGGTCTTCTGTCTCCCTGTCGGACCCCTTCGGAGAAGGCAATGGCACCCCACTCCAGTACTCTTGCCTGGAAAACCCCATGGATAGAGGAGCCTGGTAGGCTATAGTCCATGGGGTCGCTAAGAATCGGACACGACTGAGTGAGTTCACTTTCACTTTTCACTTGCATGCATTAGAGAAGGAAATGGCAACCCACTCCAGTGTTCTTGCCTGGAGAATCCCAGGGACGGGGGAGCCTGGTGGGCTGCCGTCTATGGGGTCGTACAGAGATGGACACGACTGAAGCGACTTAACAGCAGCAGCAGCAGCCGGACCTCTTGCCCTTTAAAGGACAAAGACAGGCAACTCATATTCTGAAGTGCAAAAATCCTTAATTATTTCTGAAGCCTTTTAAGGGCAAAGTAACATTGATATTGCTGGAAACTTAAAGGCCAGGAGAAAGTGCAGCGTGGAGGCCAGGGAGAAATTAGTGGAGGAGCATTAAGTAACTTCCCTGTAAGGCATGGAAGCGGTGTTTACATGCCTCAGATTCCACCACGACCTTCTGCCATGGGGCTTCTTCCTCCTGATCTGTTTATTTCTATCAGAAACTAACAACTCCATGGGTTTCCCTGGTGGCTCAATGATAAAGAATCCACCTGCCAATGCAGGAGACCTGGGTTTGATCCCTGTGTCAGGGAGATCACTTGGAGAAAGAAATGGCAACCTTCTCCAGTATTCTTGCCTGGGAAATCTCATGGGCAGAGGAGCCTGGCGGGCTACAGTCCATGAAGTGCAGAAGAGTGGGACATGACTTAGCGACGACATAGCAACAACAATGCCTCCATGCCCCCCTTTAAATGTAAATATCCTGTCTACCTTGAAATCAGAATCATAGCATCATCTCCTTATATGTATGATTCGTTTAGCTTTTTATTTTAGACTGGAATAGAGTTTATGAAGTGCAGAAGAGTGGGACATGACTTAGCGACGACATAGCAACAACAATGCCTCCATGCCCCCCTTTAAATGTAAATATCCTGTCTACCTTGAAATCAGAATCATAGCATCATCTCCTTATATGTATGATTCGTTTAGCTTTTTATTTTAGACTGGAATAGAGTTGATTATTCAGAGAAGGCGATGGCACCCCACTCCAGTACTCTTGCCTGGAAAATCTCATAGACGGAGGAGCCTGGTAGGCTGCAGTCCATGGGGTTGCAAAGAGTCAGACACAACTGAGCAACTTCCCTTTCACTTTTTACTTTCATGCATTGGAGAAGGAAATGGCAACCCACTCCAGTGTTTTTGCCTGGAGAATCCCAGGGACGGGGGAGCCTGGTGGGCTGCCGTCTATGGGGTCACACAGAGTCAGACACGACTGAAGCGACTTAGCAGCAGCAGAGTTGCTTAACGATGTTGTGATAGTCTCAGGTGTTCTGTTTTTAAGAAAATATACATGATGCTCTAACTCGAATACAAAGGAGGAATAAGAGCAAAGTGCTCTGCGATACAGTGATATGCATTTTGATATGTAAAGGCTCAGGCAGGGCCATACTGGAAAACATAATGAAGCAATCAGCTCCCCTGCATTCATACATAAGAAGATGATTTCCCAGGAGGAGCTAGTGATAAAGAAGTTGTCTGCCCATGCAGGAGACACAAGACACAGGTTCAGTCCCTGGGTTGGGAAGATCCCCTGGAACAGGAAATGGCAACCCTCTCTGGTAGTCTTGCCTGGAGAATTACACGGACAGAGGAGCCTGGCGGGCTGTAGTCACTGGGATCGCAGATAGTCAGACACAACTGAGTGACTATGCACAGCAGCACACCGTGAATAATTACAGACACAGATCAACCTGGGTGTGTTCTGTAGGTGATGGGCAGCACTTATAGGAATGATGTGATTTTTTTTTTTTAAACAGTGAACAACTCTTGAAAAGAAGCCAGAATCAACAAAGCACAAGTTTCCCTCAATTTACACGGTAGCTGCAGTCCAGAAAACTCAGGGAATATTAACTCCATGCATAAACCCCTTCAAGTGTCTATGCAAAAGGGAAGTAGGTTCTGGATGCCCAAATAATACATTAACAAACAAAATCCAGCAGCACATTAAAGCACATTGTGACATGGAAAAATGTATCTAAATATTTTAGCATGTGTTGAATATTATAAAATCTATTAATATAATGTATTACATTGATTGATCTAGGAGAAAACATTGTAAGATTATTTCTAGGGAAACAAAATCCATTTGACAGATTCAATAATAATCTGGAAGTTTTGAAAAGTAATAATATAGTAATGGACGGATATTTCTTTAACATGCACTATATGTCTCTCTACTCAAAAGGAAACACAGAATCAATCCTATTAAAGGCAAGAGCAACAAGGATCATCATGATCATCAATGATCTTCATGATCATCAATTTTGTTTAATGTCTTCATGGTTTTTCCTGTGATCATGTACAGATGTGAGAGTTGGACCATAAAGAAGGTTGAACACTGAAGAATTGATGCTTTTGAACTGTGGTGTTGGAGAAGACTCTTGAGAGTCCCTTGGACAGCAAGGAGATGAAACCAGTCATCCCTAAAGGAAATCAACCCTGAATATTCATTGGAAGGACTATTACTGAAAATGAAGCTTCAATACTTGGGCCACCTGATGCCAAGAGCCAATTCACTGGAAAAGACCCTGATGCTGAGAAAGATTGAGGGCAAGAGGAGAAGTGGATGACAGAGGATGGGATGGTTGGATGGCATCACTGACACAATGGACATGAGTCTGAGCAAACTCCAGGAGATAATGAAAGACAGGGAACCTTGGTGTGCTGCAGCTCACGGGGTTGCAGAGTTGGACGCAACTTAGCAACTGAACAGTAGCAATGGAGGTATAAGGCAATTAATTACTCAATGAACATTTCTAAAGGAAATGTAGAAAGAGAGACTTGGGGAAGGAAAACCTAAAACAACAACTCTGAAGAAACTATGATTGTATATCTGGAAAACAAAGACATTCAAATGAACCAGTACTGCAAACATTATGAGGGTCCAGGAAAGCAATCTAATGAGAAACCTGTGTGGAGGTCAGGAAGCAACAGTGAGAACTGGACATGGAGCAACAGACTGGTTCCAAATTGGGAAAGGAGTCCGTCAAGGCTGTATATTGTCGCCCTGCTTATTTAACTTATATGCAGAGTACATGATGCCGGGCCGGATGAAGCACAAACTGGAATCAAGATTGCCAGGATAAATATTAATAATCTCAAATATGCAGATGACACCACCCTTATGGCAGAAATCGAAGAAGAACTAAAAAGCCTTTTGATGAAGGTGAAAGAGGAGAGTGAAAAAGCTGGCTTAAAACTTATTCATGTCATCTGGTCCCATCATTTCAAGATAAACAGATGGGGAAACAATGGAAACAGTGATAGACTTTATTTTCTTGGGCTCCAAAATGACTGCAGATGGTGACTGCAGCCATGAAATTAAAAGACACTTGTTCCTTGGAAGAAAAGGTATGACCAACCTAGACAGCATATTAAAAAGCAGAGACATTGATTTGCCAACAAAGATCCACCTAGCCAAAGCTATGGTTTTTCCAGCAGTTATGTATGGATGTGAGAGTGGATCATAAAGAAAGCTGAACACCAAAGAATTGATGTTTTTGAACTGTGGTGTTGGAGAAGATTCTTGAGAGTCCCTTGGACTGCAAGGCGATCCAGCTAGTCAATCCTAAAGGAAATCAGTCCTGAATATTCACTGGAAGGACTGATGCTGAAGCTGAAACTCCAATACTTTGGCCACCTGATGTGAAGAACTGACTCATTAGAAAAGACACTGATGCTGGGAAAGATTGAGGGCAGGAGGAGAAGGGGATGACAGAGGATGAGATGGTTGGATGGCATCACCGACTCAATGGACATGAGTTTGCGCAAGCTCTGGAAGTTGATGATGGACAGGGAGGCCTGGCATGCTGCAGCCCATGGGGTCGCAAAGATTCGGACATGACTGAGCAACTGAACTGAACTGAGTAAAGCAGTCAGATAAAAAATAATATAAAAATAAACAATTTTTATACAGACCTATAAACAATGAGTAGGTATACTTTTTAGAAAACCTTAATCTCTTAGCTCCATACCTCCTTTCTCTACTCTGTTGTGAACTTTGGGAGCTAGAAGACATTTTCCAGCCTCTCTTAGCAGCCTCGTTCCTATTAGTTTCTGTCAGTGGGAGGCATTCGAAAGAGGCTGCAGTTGCAGGGAGTGGGAGAGGCAGCTGAGAACTCCAGAAACCCCAGTGTGCGGCCCCTCATTGGGGGTCCAGCATGGGCAGTGGTAGGACTTCAGTACAAGAGGCAGGGCAGGCTCTGAGCTCCAGGCACCCGTGTTAGCAGATTCCTGATCTCAAGGTAAAATCCCTTCTTCTCTTGCTCCTCGACATTTCCAGTAAGTCTGAAACTAATTCCCATATGATATCCTCTTGAACTAAAATACCTAACAGGATTTCTTGTTCCTGACTGACTAATCCTGACTCATAAAATAGATATAGTAGAGGGGAAAAAAAAAGTAAATGAGCAATCACAATAAAAAGATAAAATGTCTAGTAATAAACTGGAAAAGAAATAAGCAAGACCTGTTAGGTAAAAAATATAAAACTCTATGGAAAGACATAAAGGTAGATGTGAAAAACAAAAAGACATGCTCTGTCTGGTCAGGTAGATTCCCTTTCATAAGGTGGTGATTCTCTCTAGGTTGACTTCTAATGTTAATGCAGTGTCAATAAGAATTCCAAATTTTTGTTTTAGTTTGAGAAGTAGACTAGATGATTCTAAAGTTGATATTGTAAACAAATAAGGAAAATGCATTAAAAAATAAGAGCAATAAGAGGTCTAATTTTATCAGATATTAAAATACGTTAGGAAGCTCAATAATAAATTAACTATTGTTAAATTAAATTAGTGCAGTGCTGATATGTAGTCAAATTGAATAGGTGAGAAAGTTGATAAATAAAATCAAATATGTTCTGTAACTTAGTATAAGATACAGTAAATGTGGCATCTTAAATCAGCAGAGAAACATAGTGTAAAGGGTAGTGAGACAACTGGGCATCTTTTAAACACACCTTACTTCATGTACTACCATAAATAAACTCCAAATGGATAAAATACTTACATCTAAAAATTTAAACCATAATAGCACCTCAAGAAAATATGGAGTAAGCAGGCTTATTTAAGGTAAAGTCGCTCAGTCGTGTCCGACTCTTTGCGACCCCACGGACTGTAATCTACGAAGTTTCTCCGTCCATGGGATTCTCCAGGCAAGCATACTGGAGTGGATTGCCATTTCCTTCTCCAGGGGATCTTCCCAACCCAGGGATCGAACCCGGGTCTCCCGCATTGGAGGCAGACGCTTTAACCTCTGAGCCACCAGGGAAGCTCAAGGTTCAAAATCCAATGTTCATAAAATAATTGATTGATAAATGTTATTATATAAAAGTTTTAAAAATTTCTACACAACAAAACAAAAACCCTTAGCAAAATCAAAAGACCAAAATAGAAAAAAAAAAGTAAAAACCAAACAGGGCAAAATATTTGCAACTCATGTCATAGACTAAGCTTTTAATTTATCAAAAAAGTAAAGAGCTCTCAGAAATAAACAACAAAATATTTTAAAAAACACCCAAATGGGNTTCTACACAACAAAACAAAAACCCTTAGCAAAATCAAAAGACCAAAATAGAAAAAAAAAAGTAAAAACCAAACAGGGCAAAATATTTGCAACTCATGTCATAGACTAAGCTTTTAATTTATCAAAAAAGTAAAGAGCTCTCAGAAATAAACAACAAAATATTTTAAAAAACACCCAAATGGGCGAGGGGCTTTTAAAAATATAAAAAAGATATAGAGTTTGACATAAAATAAAAGATAATTATATTAAAATAATACTGAGACACCATTTTCCACAGATCAGATTTATTTTAAAATTTAAATATTAATAATACTTTCTGTTGCTGATGGCAGGGAGGCCTGGCATTCTGCAGTTCATGGGGTCACAAAGAGTCGGACATGACTGAGTGACCAAACTGAACTGAACTGAATACATTCTGTTGGTGAGATTGGGTGGCACCTGGTACTTTGCTGGTGAGTATATAAATTGTCTCAAACTTTATGAAGGGCAATTTGATAATACCAGCAAAATTATAAAAGTTTATACCCATTGGACCAGCAATTCCACTTCCGGGAATTCATCCAACTGACAAATTTGCTCAGTTTCTATGTGACATGTATTACTACAGCATTATTTGTAGGGGGAAAAAAAAGGTTGGAAATGTACTTGATGTCTATCAAGAGAAGACAAATAATCTAGTTATCCATTCAACAGAATTTATGCAATGTCATGTCAAAGCTATGGTTTTTCCAATAGTCATGTATGGATGTGAGTTGGACCATAAAGAACACCAAAGAATTGATTTTGAACTGTGGCTGGAGAAGACTCTTGAGAGTCCCTTGGATAGCAAGGAGATCCAAACAGTCCATCCTAAAGGAAATCAGTCCTGAATATTCATTGGAAGCACTGATGCTGAAGATCCAATACTTTGGCCACTTGAAGTGAAGAGCCAACTCATTAGAAAAGACCCCGATGCTAGTAATCTGTGAAGGCAGAAGGAGAAGGGGATGTCAGAGGACAAGATGATTGAATGGCATCAGCGACTCAATGGACATGAGTTTGAGCAAGCTCTGGGATATGGTGAAGGACAGGGAAGCCTGGTGTGCTACATAGTCCATGGGGTTGCAAAGAGTTGGACATGACTGAACAGCAAGTGCAATGTCAGGAAAAAAAAAAAAAGGAAACTTTTTTATGTTTTATGAGGAAAGAGCTTCAGGATATATTGTTACTTGAAATAAAGCTTCCCAGGTGGAACTAGTTATAGTGGTAAAGAACTTGCCTGCCAATGCAGGTGACTCAAGAGACAAGGGTTTGATCCCTGGGTTGGGAAGATCCCCTGGAGTAGGAAATGACACCCCCCTCCAGTATTCTTGCCTGGAAAATTCCATGGGTGGTGGAGCCTGGGGGGCTACAGTCCATGGGGCCACAAAGGGTTAGATACAAGTGAGTAGATGAGCATATACTTACACAATTTCTAGGATGATATGTCGGAGAAGGCGATGGCATCCCACTCCAGTAATCTTGCCTGGAAAATCCCATAGATGGAGGAGCCTGGTAGGCTGCAGTCCATGGGGTCGCTGAGGGTCGGACACGACTGAGTGACTTCACTTTCACTTTTCACTTTCATGCATTGGAGAAGGAAATGGCAACCCACTCCAGTGTTCTTGCCTGGAGAATCCCAGGGACGGGGGAGCCTGGTGGGCTGCCGTCTATGGGGTTGCACAGAGTCGGACACGACTGAAGTGACTTAGCAGCAGGATGATATGTACAGTATGTTAACTTTTGCCTAGCAGAAGTGTGCTGATAAACATATATGTTCAGACATGTGAGTGTTCTCTCTACAAAGCTAGACAAGACATGCACAAACGTGACAAAAGTGGTTATTACAGTGAGGGGAGGGGACGGTTGGGACAGAAGAAGGAATAAAAAGAAATTTTCATTTGTACGTTTTTATGTTGCTTATTTTGTTAGGCTATTAAAATGTATTCTCCATTCAAGTTGCTACACATGAAAACATTTGCAAAATTAGCACAAAGGCAATACAAAGAAGAAGAGGTACAGGTGAGGGGGACCAGAGGCTTTGCTGAGGGTCGGACACGACTGAGTGACTTCACTTTCACTTTTCACTTTCATGCATTGGAGAAGGAAATGGCAACCCACTCCAGTGTTCTTGCCTGGAGAATCCCAGGGACGGGGGAGCCTGGTGGGCTGCCGTCTATGGGGTTGCACAGAGTCGGACACGACTGAAGTGACTTAGCAGCAGGATGATATGTACAGTACGTTAACTTTTGCCTAGCAGAAGTGTGCTGATAAACATACAGGTTCAGACATGTGAGTGTTCTCTCTACAAAGCTAGACAAGACATGCACAAACGTGACAAAAGTGGTTATTACAGTGAGGGGAGGGAACAGTTGGGACAGGAGAAGGAATAAAAAGAAATTTTCATTTGTACCTTTTTATGTTGCTTATTTTGTTAGGCTATTAAAATGTATTCTCCATTCAAAGTTGCTACACATGAAAACATTTGCAAAATTAGCACAAAGGCAATACAAAGAAGAAGGGGTGCAGGTGAGGGGGACCAGAGGCTCCCCCATGAGCCTGCTCTGACCCCCCAGGTTCTTAGCCCACTGGTCAGGAGCGGGTGGAGAGAACACAGGTTGAGGGGAGGGAACAGTTGGGACAGGAGAAGGAATAAAAAGAAATTTTCATTTGTACCTTTTTATGTTGCTTATTTTGTTAGGCTATTAAAATGTATTCTCCATTCAAAGTTGCTACACATGAAAACATTTGCAAAATTAGCACAAAGGCAATACAAAGAAGAAGGGGTGCAGGTGAGGGGGACCAGAGGCTCCCCCATGAGCCTGCTCTGACCCCCCAGGTTCTTAGCCCACTGGTCAGGAGCGGGTGGAGAGAACACAGGCTTTAACACTCCCAGTCCTGCTGAATAAGCAGCCCCCATCATCCAGGCAGCCCTGAGTCAGCATCCGGCCCTGCCTCTGCAAGCAGAGAGATGACTTTCTGTAGGTGAGTCCGTGGAGAACGTGTGTCTGGCTCAGGCTGAACTGTCTGGGACCAAACATGGGCATTTCCCAACCCCCGGAAGAACCACCCAGCTGTCTGGTGAAAGCCAATATTACGTCCCAGAGTCAAAGCCAAGCAGAGGCTGAGGCGGTTGCCTGGGGAACTCTGGGAGGCCCGAAGAAATGAGAGCTTCTGTAATGGTCTAGTCGAAGAGGCCACTCCTTTGCCCCATGGGAACACAGTATGGCTGAACAGAAGATTCCAGCTCTGCCACTTAATTCAGTACACTTCTGGCAAGTTACTGAAACTCTCAGAAACTCAATTTCCTAATCTGTAAAATGGGTATACTCTTGCCTCACTGCAGAGCTGTTGGAGGGATCAGAAACAATGTGTGCAATGTACTTGGTCTTCTGTGCTCAATTCTGGATAACTTAATACACAATCGAAGTGTTAACGTATCTTTCACTTCCGGTTCTACCTGGAAGGTCTCCTTCACCAAGGCAAGGTCTCTGAACTACTATTAATACCTAGCTATTACCTAACTTCATGACATTTAACTAGATGTTAGGAAGAGACTAACCCAGGGATGGCAAATCTCTAGACCATGTGGCTATGGTCACACTTCTGCCCTATGCCCAGGCAGACATCACTAGTTGCTATGACAAAGAGAATTGATGCCGTGTGTTCCAGGCAGCCATTTCTCATCTACCACCATGCAGGAGAGATGAAATACATTTATCCATTCTAGACAGGACTCCAAAGTCCTATTACAATCTTGCTAGCTCTGATTTCTCAGAATCTATAAGAAGTTAAAATATAAAATTTAAACATGTAACTTAAAAAATCAAAAGATATTGCCACTTCCAAATTATCAGTACTCTACACTTAACTCACCTTGAAACGCTTCTCTGTGGTGTGATGTGGACCAGGACAGGGAGCAGAGCTTTCCTGATAGGTGCTGCTGTACCTGGGATGCCCATGTCACCTGGCGTGAGTTCTGCCCTCGCCTGCTCACCTGCAGTCAGGGGATCACATAGGACAAATACACATCCTCCTCCATCTGTGCCCTTGAAATAAATTCTGTGTCCTTTAGGGCCCCACTGTTGTGGCTCTTGGGGGTAAGGGAAGGTAAGAGAATATTTACTAAGTACATAGCGCTTGCCGGAAAAATGTATTTCATATATTAGCAACCTTTGAGGGCAGGTATTAGTATCCTCATTGCACAAGTGATAAAGTTAAGGTTTAACAGCTAAAATGTTTTCCCCAAGTTTCCTGAGCAGGTAAACCAAGAGGATGCATTACCTGCCTGATTGCAATCTCTGGAGGCTCAGAAGGTAAAGAACCTGCCTGTGATGCAGGAGACCTGGGTTCAATCTCTGGATTGGGAAGATCCCCTGAAGAAGGGAATGGCAACATACTCCAGTATTCTTGCCTGGAGGATTCCATGGACAGAGGAGCCTGGTGGGCTACAGTCCTTGAGGTCATGAAGAATCTGACACAACTGAGTGACTAACACTTTCATTTTCTTTAAATAACAGACTGGAGACAGAACAAACCCCTCCAAACTAAACCTATCTGAGCCAGATTTCTCTTTGTCCCTATACCTTGAAGTATTGGACAATTTGGGGGCACAGAGTAGTAAACATTTTTTAATTTGGATGCACATTGTCTTGTGGTTAGTTCTTGCAGCATGGGGCAGCAGTCAGCCCAGTTCTCCTTAGGCCCACCCACCTTTCTAAAGAACTCTCTGAGCTGGCAAAGGCTGGAAAGTCAAGGGAGCTCCCAAGTGTCTTCTCCTTCCTGGCAGCCTTCTGCCCGCTCTGATGAAGGCTCTGCCAGGAGTTCTGGGCTGTCCCGTTGTCAAGGCCAGGCTGACTCATGGTTATCTGTGACAGAAAGGAAAGCATCATCATCATCATCATCATCATCATCATCATCTGACAAAAGCTGATTCTAGTCCCGTTGACCAGAATTCTGTCCATGCTGGGGCCTGGGTGCTCAGGGTGGAATCTCTGTTGGAGCACCCTACTGCCTGGGCTTCACAGTGAGCTGTCTGCTAAGTACTTATACGATGCCGCTCACTTTAATCTGCCCACCAATCTGATGTGACAGAAGTAATTACTAACCCTGAACTGAAACCCTAAAAGGTAGAGTAACTTGTACAAGGTGATTCTTTAGAAAGTACATCTAAATATATAGCCTGAGATTTTGACTAATTCTCCATGTGGCCTCTCTGATAAATAGATTTTTCCACTGAGACTTGAAATAGTTTTGTTCGATTCTGAGTAATAGGGGGGAAAACAACATCCAAATAACAGAAGTTTAAGCAATACAGGAATTTACTTCTATCTCATGTGCAAGGTGTCCAGAGGAGCTGTTCAGAGTTGGTATGGTGCCCCATGGCATCAATATCCCAGGTTCCTTCTCTTTATTGTTCTATGCTACATTTCATTCCTAAGGTGTCCTCATGGTTCAGCATAGTTCCTGGAGCTCCAGCTATTGCATTTCATCCAGTGGCACTAGTGATAAAGAATCCACTAGTGGAGACAAAAGAGATAAGATTTCAATCCCTGGGTTGGAAAGTTCCCCTGGAGGAGAAAATGGCAACCCACCCCAGTATTCTTGCCTGGGAAATTCCATGGATAAAGGAGCCTGGGAGGCTATAATCCATAGGGAAGCAAAGAGTCAGATACAACTGAGCTTGCACACACGCACACACACACACCCCCACATCATTAAGGAGGAAGAGAATTAATTTGTACATGCTTTCTTCCTTAAACATATTTCTCAGATCTCAACTATTTTTACTTAAAACTTAGTATTGCCCCAGACTTAGTCTATACAAGGGAAACTGGGAGATATCAGATTTATTCTGGCTGGTTTTGTGTTAAAATCTGGTGTTCCATCAAGGAGGATGGGGAGTAGAATGGATAGGACGCATTCTTTCTGGAGTGATTTGGGGCCAAAACAAGCAAAACAAACTAGGGCTGGGAATTAATCTATTCACTGTTCATTCATTCATTCTTCAAATAAATGTGTACAAATATACACAGAAGGTTTACTTTCTGCTCATTTGGTTTTCCATCCAGGGGATTCAGAGTGACTGAGATGGATGGGGTCCTTGCATCTGTAGGTTCACAGTCCAGCTGGGTATCCTAGCTCTGACTTTTGATCGAGTTTTATGGGTTTAATCAACCACACCCTTTATCAGATCCTCACTCTATCCTCATCTATAGAATCCAGCAGCTCATACACACCTGCCAGTTAGAATATTCTCTGCTGAGATGTCGCTGAGATGTGCAGAAATGTAGGAGCACAGAGAACCCGGTTTCCATTGTTTCCTCTCTGGGGTAACAAGCACTCACTGCAGGGTTATTCTTTAAGCTGGATTTCTCAGGAGGAGCTGGTGGGGCAGCAACTTTTCTTCTGTTTATACGTCTGTCTGTCACTCTGCTGATGTGACAGACGAAAGAAGATTCCCTGGAAGGAGGTCCTTTTTGAGTCTGAGAATTCCCAGAGAATGTGGGGTACCAGGGTTTGAAGAGCTGTTGAGGGGGGCTTGTGGACACCAACCGTCAGTCCCTCCCACTGCCTCCTGGCGCTGCCTACTCTGGGACTCCTGCAATCACAGGTTAGATCTCTGTGGCTCTGGCACCCACCGTGGGGCAGTGCATGGCCCAAGCACACGGATTCTGGAACTGCCTGCCTGGGTTCAAACCCTAGCCCTGCCACTGTGGCCCCCAGGATATGGTGAAGTCCTAACTTCCAGGGCTTTAGCATGGGACGATATTTGAAGCCCGGGTCTTAAAAGAGGTTGTTACTGTTTAGTCACAAAGTCTTTTGTGACCCCATGGACTGTAGCTCGCCAGGCTCCTCTGTCCATGGGATTTCCCAGGCAAAAATCCTGGAGTGGTTTTCCATTTCCTTCTCTAGGGAATCTTCTCCTGCTAGGCAGGCAGATCCTTTACCGCTGAGCCACCAGGGAAGCCCCCTTTAAAGAGATAATTAAGGTAAAATGAAGTCATTACAATGGGTCCCAATTCAATACCACGGGTATTCCTATAAGAACAGGAGATTAGAACCGGGAGATAGGGAGGGAAGACCACAGGAGGAGACAGGAAGACAGCAATCTATAAGCCAAGGAGAGAAGCCTTGAGACATCAGTCCTGCCACACCCTGATCTTCAACTTTTAACCTCCAGGACTGCCAAAGCACATTTCTTCTGTTGAGGCTGCCCAGTCTGTGCTTCTCTGCCATGGCAGCCCTAGAAAACGAATACAAATCGCGGGAGGTCTTTTCACATCCATTCTGTGCCCGTTTTCCTCATTTATAAAACTGAGATGATAACAGGATCCCTCTCATAAGAATGTTCTGAAGCTCCAACTAGCAACAAATACCCAGAACGGGACATGACACAGAATTGTCTCGGCTTCCCTGGTGGCTCAGGCGGTAGAGTGTCTGTCTGCAACGCGGGAGACCTGGGTTCGATCCCTGGGTCGGGAAGATCCCCTGGAGAAGGAAATGGCAACCCACTCCAGTATTCATGCAGTATTCATGCCTGGAAAATCCCATAGACTGAGGAGCCTGGTGGGCTACAGTCCATGGGGTCGCAAAGAGTCAGACACGACTGAGCGACTTCACTTCACTTCAGGTGAACTATAATTATGATGACGATTTCTCTCCACCTGCCCCACCAGATTTCAAAGTCAGAGTTTCCCTCTCCATTTCGCAATGGCTAGCGCTTGGTGGAATACAGAATGCTCTGCTTAGAAGGGAATATTGCTGGGCAAATGGGCGAGTGAAGAAATGCTGTTTTAAATGCTTCTGGGAAGAAGTCGGATGTTGTTTTCAAGTGATAGCTCTCTAATATCTAGATGGAAGTGCTGAAAAACAAAGTGAGTGCCCAAGTGTGAAAATGAGGGATTTCTGGAAGGAAGAAGGGAAGGAGAAGGGTGAGAGTCTCAGTCACTCCCGCTCGGCAGGTGACCTGGGCCAGAGGCTTAGCTGCCTCTGCTGAGGCTGACGCAGCCTGCGTGCGGAACGTGGCTGACGAGCAGGACAGGACTGAACCTGCGAGCAGGGTAGGGTGTCAGAGAACCAGGTGAGACACCCTTCCAGTCAGGCTGCCAGCGGCAGGCACCTGCCCTGGGGCAGACGCGACCGCCCCAAATGCCCCGCCCACATACATCTTTCTCCCTCTCTTTTGCCTACTGAGTTTTGACTCATCCCACAGACCCTCCCCATTTTCTGATCACTGATTTCTCTGCTCTCCTACCTATACCTCCAAAGCCACTTCTTTCCCTCCTCCAGGGAATCTTCCCAACTTAGGGATCAAACCCAGGTCTCCCACATCGCAGGCAGATTCTTTACCAGCTGAGCCACAAGGGAAGCCCAAGAATACTCGAGTGGGTAACCTATCCCTTCTCCAACGGATCTTCCCTACCCAGAAATTGAACCGGGGTCTCCCGCATTGCAGGCGGATTCTTTACCAATGGGGCTATCAGGGAAGCCGAACCTAAGAAAGCAATGGGGAAATCTTGGACCCCTACAGAGAGCAATTCTGGGTCTTAAATACCTATGATAATGCCCAGAGTGGGAGGCTGTAGTTGGCAAAGATTCCCTGGAGAGGATGAAGTTTAAATCTAGTTACATTAGAGATCAAAGTCAGCCTGCCATCCGGCCGTGTTTGCATCCACCCTATCAATGTTTATTAAATGTCCTCTGTGGAGAAGGAAATGGCAACCCACTCCAGTGTTCTTGCCTGGAGAATCCCAGGGACAGGGGAGCCTGGTGGGCTGCCGTTTATGGGGTCACACAGAGTCGGACACGACTGAAGCAACTTAGCAGCAGCAGCATTGGGCTGGCCAGGCTCTGCATGTTGGGGAGACATAGGTGACTGAGAGGGTTCTCTCAAAGAACCAGCACTCCAAATAAGAAAACAGCCCTGCAAACAAAAAATTAGGCTTCGTTGTGATCTTACCAGCCCAGAACACCCCTTCAGCGGCACCAGGAGGGGACATGACAATGGGGACCTCACCCTAGAGAGCATCCTGAAAGGTCTGAGAAGGGGAACCCTCGGGTGTGTCTCAGAGAACAAAGTAACCACAAATACCTGCGCAGGCCAGGTAGAGACCATTTGTATGAACATTTTCCTCTTTGTAAAATTTCATTGCCCCCTCTGCTTTTTTCTAAGCTCTTCCACACTGGTGGTTGGAAATAATTAAAACTGCCCCTGAAAAGGACAGAGGACTTCACCTGTTTCAGGCAGAGGAGAGAAAGCAGCCTCTCAGGGAATCAATGAGATCAGTGAAGCATTTCCTGTTGTGATGGAAATACTTGCTGGCTGGGGCAGTAGCCACTGGTCACGTGGGGCTATTATAAGCCCTTGAAAACGTGGCTAATCTTTCATTTCTCTGGAATTAATTCTGAAATAGCCACACGTGGCCACTGGCTATTGAATTAGAAAGCGCAGGGCTGGGCGTCAAGGAGGCTGCCTCGTCAGACCTGCGGCCCGCCTGTGGCCCCAGGCACACTCTCTCCAGGAGCACTTCGTCTCTGGCAGGGATGCAGAGCCCCACTGCAGGGGTGGTGTCCACATTCCTGGCCACACACTCGGATGCACAAGAAAGGTCCATTTCCCTTATTTCCTCGAAATCAGATCAAATGCGACTGGCAGCTCCCTTTTTGCCAGCCCTGGGGGATATCCAGTCTCAGTCCTAGCAGACACCCAGTGTCCACATGCCATCATTATGCCGGGGTTCCAGGGCTGGGTTATGGAGCAGCTAGGCACCTGGGTAACAGAAGCTTCCTTCAGGGCCGGGCTGCTGCCTGGACACCTGGACCCTCTGGAGAGGGCAGGTAGAGGATCTTCCACCCTCCCCACTCCTTAAGACACGGGGTCAAGGGTGCTGGCTACTAACAGAACACTGGCCCATGGCCCCACCCAGGCAAAGATCTCTCCCCATTCCACTTTCTAGCTTCTCTCCTCCCCTTCTCGTGTTCTTGGCACAAAATTTTACTTGCTTCAGGCTTTACCAAAACAAAAGCCAGTAAGGGCTGTGTCTTGCTTTAAGCCCAGGAACCCTAATGCTGGGTTGAGAAGGCTCAACACAGTCAGCCCTAGAAACTTACTGAAAAAATTTAAAAAAAATCCTTCTGTTTAATATTGCAGTAAATTATGCATGCATACTCAGTCGCTAAATTGTGTCTGATCCTTTGTGGCCCCAAGGACTGTAGCCCACCAGGCTCCTCTGCCCATGGGATTTTCCAGGCAAGCATACAGGAGTGGGTTGCCATTCCCTTCTCCAGGGGATCTTCCCAACCCAAGGATCGAACCTGCATCTCCTTCATTGGCAGGCAGATTCTTTACTGCTAAGCCACCAGGGAAGCCCTGCGATAAATTATATTTCCTTATAAAACTGTAGTGCCCCACATGAAGAAAAAAAAAGTAAGAAGCCAGGAAAAGACATCACAGCAAAAGGAACGGCATATGCAAAGGGCCAGAGGCCATTACGCTCCGTGGAAACCAGGTTCCAAGTAGAGCAGCCTCAGACTAATTCATCTTAATGGTGGCAGTTCCCCGAGTATCTGCTATGAGATTATTTCCACCAGGTCTCATGACATAGATGTTGTCATGCTCATTTCAAAGATGAGGACACTGAGGTTCCAAGAGGTCAGATGATTTGGCTAAGTTATCCCAGGATTTAAACCCAGGTCTCATGGGCTTGATGCTTCAGTTCCTACAGCCAGCCTGGGAACAGATCATGTAAATGAGGAGCAAGGAGGAAGGTGAGACAGTACTTTGCCTTGGGAATGGGGTGTCCCAGAGGCACGAGGGCCATCCCTCAGCCAGGAGATGTGTCAAGAGAGACAGCCTAAAATCTGAATCATCCAGTTGACGCCAGAAACATCTGGCCCGGCGGCGAGCCTGCCCACCTTCCCCAGCTTCTATTAATAATCAGCCAGAGGGAACTGCCCATGGTTACTCACTTAAAGATTAAACACATCATCACTCCTTCCCAGAGTGCAGCCCCGGTGGGGCGGGCAGGCATGACATCACCAGTCATGCCCTCTCTCCCCTTGAGAAGAGGTGGCATGGGCTGGGATTGTGGGAAGCCTGGATTCAAAGACAGGCTTCCCTGGTGGCTCAGCTGGTTAAGAATCTGCCTGCAATGCAGGAGACCAGGGTTTGATCCCTGGGTCAGAAGGCTCCCCTGGAGAAGGAAATGGTTACCCACTCCACTACTCTTGCCTGGAGAATTCCAAGGACAGAGGAGCCTGGCGGGCTCTAGTCTGGGACTCAGGATCAGATGCATTCTCTCTGGTTGTCAGGTCCTGTAACTACTGTGAGCAAGTACCAAGCATCTCTTCCCGTCAACATTATATTAATATAAAATAGTGTCTATAGGGCCCCTAGCATTACAAGGCACTTGATGGTTTGGGATGAAGAATGTGGGTTTGGGAGCCCTCCAGACATAGTGGTTAGGGACAGATTTGGGAGCCAGACCTCCTGGGTTTGATTCTGGCTCTATTATGTACTAGCTAGGCCATCCTGAGCAAATCACTTAATTTTTTTTTCTGCCTTAGTATTTCCATTTATGAAGTAGACATAACAAAAATGGTGCCCTGAGTCTTGGAGATGTGTTGAAGATTATGAATACTCCACACAAATGGCTTATCACAACCCCCAGGGCCTGTGTGCTGAATGCATATTAGCTGTTATCGTTAGCCAAGAATCCTTGGACCAGGATTTTTCTGAGCCTCAACTTCCCCATCTGCAAAATGGAGATATACACCTTCTTTGAGGTTAGACTGCTAACTGTGTGTGATGATGTGCATAGGACTCTGATGTAGAATTGACGTTTAGTCATTGAAAGCCTCTTTCCCTTCTAAGAGCCCTCAGGTTAGATAGTTTGAGTTTCCATTAGGTATGAGGCAGTCTCACCATCAGCCTGGATGTAGGTGTGCAACAAACAGCAATGGTAACAGCATGGAAGAAGGACGAGGTTCTCCAAGAAAATTCCCAGACTGAGGTACAGTATTTCCCAGGTGCTCTTTGGTCCTGGAGAAGCCCTTGAGCGCCCCTTGAACTGCAAGAAGGTCAAGCCAATCGATCCTAAAGGAAATCAACTCTGAATATTCATTGGAAGGACTGATGCTAAAGCTCCAATACTTTGGCCACTTGATGCAAAGAGCCGACTCATTGGAAAAGACCCTGATTCTGGGAGAGAGTGAAGGCCAAAGGAGAAGGGGGTGGCAGAGGATAAGATGGTTCGGTAGCATCACTGACTCAATGGACATAAATTTGAGTAAAAGTCTGGGAGATAGCAGAGAACAGAGGAGCCTGGCGTGCTGCAGTCCATGGGGTTGCAAAGAGTCAGACATGACTTAGTGACTGATCAACAAAGGCGCTATTTAACAGTGATGGTCATTCCACATACTGAGCAGAGCTGCTGACAGTGCCAGGCCTTCCAGAGACATCAGGTTCTTGGGAATCAGCCAGACTAGTTAGTCTTCCTAGCTGTGGGTCCTTGGACAAGTTACCGCCCCTCTCTGAGCCTCAGTTTCTTTGAGTGTAAAATGGGGATTGTAATACTTGCTTTGCAGTAGAAAAAAAACAGAAATAAAATAATTGGGTTTTTCTGTAACATTTCACTGAAAAACCCAAAATGAGCTTTTTGGCCAGCCCAATGCTGCTGCTGCTGCTAAGTCACTTCATTCGTGTCCGACTCTGTGCAACCCCATAGATGGCAGCCTACCAGGCTCCCCTGTCCCTGGGATTCTCCAGTTTACTGTTTAGTCACGAAGTCTTTTGTGACCCCATGGACTGTAGCTCGCCAGGCTCCTCTGTCCATGGGATTTCCCAGGCAAAAATCCTGGAGTGGTTTTCCATTTCCTTCTCTAGGGAATCTTCTCCTGCTAGGCAGGCAGATCCTTTACCGCTGAGCCACCAGGGAAGCCCCCTTTAAAGAGATAATTAAGGTAAAATGAAGTCATTACAATGGGTCCCAATTCAATACCACGGGTATTCCTATAAGAACAGGAGATTAGAACCGGGAGATAGGGAGGGAAGACCACAGGAGGAGACAGGAAGACAGCAATCTATAAGCCAAGGAGAGAAGCCTTGAGACATCAGTCCTGCCACACCCTGATCTTCAACTTTTAACCTCCAGGACTGCCAAAGCACATTTCTTCTGTTGAGGCTGCCCAGTCTGTGCTTCTCTGCCATGGCAGCCCTAGAAAACGAATACAAATCGCGGGAGGTCTTTTCACATCCATTCTGTGCCCGTTTTCCTCATTTATAAAACTGAGATGATAACAGGATCCCTCTCATAAGAATGTTCTGAAGCTCCAACTAGCAACAAATACCCAGAACGGGACATGACACAGAATTGTCTCGGCTTCCCTGGTGGCTCAGGCGGTAGAGTGTCTGTCTGCAACGCGGGAGACCTGGGTTCGATCCCTGGGTCGGGAAGATCCCCTGGAGAAGGAAATGGCAACCCACTCCAGTATTCATGCAGTATTCATGCCTGGAAAATCCCATAGACTGAGGAGCCTGGTGGGCTACAGTCCATGGGGTCGCAAAGAGTCAGACACGACTGAGCGACTTCACTTCACTTCAGGTGAACTATAATTATGATGACGATTTCTCTCCACCTGCCCCACCAGATTTCAAAGTCAGAGTTTCCCTCTCCATTTCGCAATGGCTAGCGCTTGGTGGAATACAGAATGCTCTGCTTAGAAGGGAATATTGCTGGGCAAATGGGCGAGTGAAGAAATGCTGTTTTAAATGCTTCTGGGAAGAAGTCGGATGTTGTTTTCAAGTGATAGCTCTCTAATATCTAGATGGAAGTGCTGAAAAACAAAGTGAGTGCCCAAGTGTGAAAATGAGGGATTTCTGGAAGGAAGAAGGGAAGGAGAAGGGTGAGAGTCTCAGTCACTCCCGCTCGGCAGGTGACCTGGGCCAGAGGCTTAGCTGCCTCTGCTGAGGCTGACGCAGCCTGCGTGCGGAACGTGGCTGACGAGCAGGACAGGACTGAACCTGCGAGCAGGGTAGGGTGTCAGAGAACCAGGTGAGACACCCTTCCAGTCAGGCTGCCAGCGGCAGGCACCTGCCCTGGGGCAGACGCGACCGCCCCAAATGCCCCGCCCACATACATCTTTCTCCCTCTCTTTTGCCTACTGAGTTTTGACTCATCCCACAGACCCTCCCCATTTTCTGATCACTGATTTCTCTGCTCTCCTACCTATACCTCCAAAGCCACTTCTTTCCCTCCTCCAGGGAATCTTCCCAACTTAGGGATCAAACCCAGGTCTCCCACATCGCAGGCAGATTCTTTACCAGCTGAGCCACAAGGGAAGCCCAAGAATACTCGAGTGGGTAACCTATCCCTTCTCCAACGGATCTTCCCTACCCAGAAATTGAACCGGGGTCTCCCGCATTGCAGGCGGATTCTTTACCAATGGGGCTATCAGGGAAGCCGAACCTAAGAAAGCAATGGGGAAATCTTGGACCCCTACAGAGAGCAATTCTGGGTCTTAAATACCTATGATAATGCCCAGAGTGGGAGGCTGTAGTTGGCAAAGATTCCCTGGAGAGGATGAAGTTTAAATCTAGTTACATTAGAGATCAAAGTCAGCCTGCCATCCGGCCGTGTTTGCATCCACCCTATCAATGTTTATTAAATGTCCTCTGTGGAGAAGGAAATGGCAACCCACTCCAGTGTTCTTGCCTGGAGAATCCCAGGGACAGGGGAGCCTGGTGGGCTGCCGTTTATGGGGTCACACAGAGTCGGACACGACTGAAGCAACTTAGCAGCAGCAGCATTGGGCTGGCCAGGCTCTGCATGTTGGGGAGACATAGGTGACTGAGAGGGTTCTCTCAAAGAACCAGCACTCCAAATAAGAAAACAGCCCTGCAAACAAAAAATTAGGCTTCGTTGTGATCTTACCAGCCCAGAACACCCCTTCAGCGGCACCAGGAGGGGACATGACAATGGGGACCTCACCCTAGAGAGCATCCTGAAAGGTCTGAGAAGGGGAACCCTCGGGTGTGTCTCAGAGAACAAAGTAACCACAAATACCTGCGCAGGCCAGGTAGAGACCATTTGTATGAACATTTTCCTCTTTGTAAAATTTCATTGCCCCCTCTGCTTTTTTCTAAGCTCTTCCACACTGGTGGTTGGAAATAATTAAAACTGCCCCTGAAAAGGACAGAGGACTTCACCTGTTTCAGGCAGAGGAGAGAAAGCAGCCTCTCAGGGAATCAATGAGATCAGTGAAGCATTTCCTGTTGTGATGGAAATACTTGCTGGCTGGGGCAGTAGCCACTGGTCACGTGGGGCTATTATAAGCCCTTGAAAACGTGGCTAATCTTTCATTTCTCTGGAATTAATTCTGAAATAGCCACACGTGGCCACTGGCTATTGAATTAGAAAGCGCAGGGCTGGGCGTCAAGGAGGCTGCCTCGTCAGACCTGCGGCCCGCCTGTGGCCCCAGGCACACTCTCTCCAGGAGCACTTCGTCTCTGGCAGGGATGCAGAGCCCCACTGCAGGGGTGGTGTCCACATTCCTGGCCACACACTCGGATGCACAAGAAAGGTCCATTTCCCTTATTTCCTCGAAATCAGATCAAATGCGACTGGCAGCTCCCTTTTTGCCAGCCCTGGGGGATATCCAGTCTCAGTCCTAGCAGACACCCAGTGTCCACATGCCATCATTATGCCGGGGTTCCAGGGCTGGGTTATGGAGCAGCTAGGCACCTGGGTAACAGAAGCTTCCTTCAGGGCCGGGCTGCTGCCTGGACACCTGGACCCTCTGGAGAGGGCAGGTAGAGGATCTTCCACCCTCCCCACTCCTTAAGACACGGGGTCAAGGGTGCTGGCTACTAACAGAACACTGGCCCATGGCCCCACCCAGGCAAAGATCTCTCCCCATTCCACTTTCTAGCTTCTCTCCTCCCCTTCTCGTGTTCTTGGCACAAAATTTTACTTGCTTCAGGCTTTACCAAAACAAAAGCCAGTAAGGGCTGTGTCTTGCTTTAAGCCCAGGAACCCTAATGCTGGGTTGAGAAGGCTCAACACAGTCAGCCCTAGAAACTTACTGAAAAAATTTAAAAAAAATCCTTCTGTTTAATATTGCAGTAAATTATGCATGCATACTCAGTCGCTAAATTGTGTCTGATCCTTTGTGGCCCCAAGGACTGTAGCCCACCAGGCTCCTCTGCCCATGGGATTTTCCAGGCAAGCATACAGGAGTGGGTTGCCATTCCCTTCTCCAGGGGATCTTCCCAACCCAAGGATCGAACCTGCATCTCCTTCATTGGCAGGCAGATTCTTTACTGCTAAGCCACCAGGGAAGCCCTGCGATAAATTATATTTCCTTATAAAACTGTAGTGCCCCACATGAAGAAAAAAAAAGTAAGAAGCCAGGAAAAGACATCACAGCAAAAGGAACGGCATATGCAAAGGGCCAGAGGCCATTACGCTCCGTGGAAACCAGGTTCCAAGTAGAGCAGCCTCAGACTAATTCATCTTAATGGTGGCAGTTCCCCGAGTATCTGCTATGAGATTATTTCCACCAGGTCTCATGACATAGATGTTGTCATGCTCATTTCAAAGATGAGGACACTGAGGTTCCAAGAGGTCAGATGATTTGGCTAAGTTATCCCAGGATTTAAACCCAGGTCTCATGGGCTTGATGCTTCAGTTCCTACAGCCAGCCTGGGAACAGATCATGTAAATGAGGAGCAAGGAGGAAGGTGAGACAGTACTTTGCCTTGGGAATGGGGTGTCCCAGAGGCACGAGGGCCATCCCTCAGCCAGGAGATGTGTCAAGAGAGACAGCCTAAAATCTGAATCATCCAGTTGACGCCAGAAACATCTGGCCCGGCGGCGAGCCTGCCCACCTTCCCCAGCTTCTATTAATAATCAGCCAGAGGGAACTGCCCATGGTTACTCACTTAAAGATTAAACACATCATCACTCCTTCCCAGAGTGCAGCCCCGGTGGGGCGGGCAGGCATGACATCACCAGTCATGCCCTCTCTCCCCTTGAGAAGAGGTGGCATGGGCTGGGATTGTGGGAAGCCTGGATTCAAAGACAGGCTTCCCTGGTGGCTCAGCTGGTTAAGAATCTGCCTGCAATGCAGGAGACCAGGGTTTGATCCCTGGGTCAGAAGGCTCCCCTGGAGAAGGAAATGGTTACCCACTCCACTACTCTTGCCTGGAGAATTCCAAGGACAGAGGAGCCTGGCGGGCTCTAGTCTGGGACTCAGGATCAGATGCATTCTCTCTGGTTGTCAGGTCCTGTAACTACTGTGAGCAAGTACCAAGCATCTCTTCCCGTCAACATTATATTAATATAAAATAGTGTCTATAGGGCCCCTAGCATTACAAGGCACTTGATGGTTTGGGATGAAGAATGTGGGTTTGGGAGCCCTCCAGACATAGTGGTTAGGGACAGATTTGGGAGCCAGACCTCCTGGGTTTGATTCTGGCTCTATTATGTACTAGCTAGGCCATCCTGAGCAAATCACTTAATTTTTTTTTCTGCCTTAGTATTTCCATTTATGAAGTAGACATAACAAAAATGGTGCCCTGAGTCTTGGAGATGTGTTGAAGATTATGAATACTCCACACAAATGGCTTATCACAACCCCCAGGGCCTGTGTGCTGAATGCATATTAGCTGTTATCGTTAGCCAAGAATCCTTGGACCAGGATTTTTCTGAGCCTCAACTTCCCCATCTGCAAAATGGAGATATACACCTTCTTTGAGGTTAGACTGCTAACTGTGTGTGATGATGTGCATAGGACTCTGATGTAGAATTGACATTTAGTCATTGAAAGCCTCTTTCCCTTCTAAGAGCCCTCAGGTTAGATAGTTTGAGTTTCCATTAGGTATGAGGCAGTCTCACCATCAGCCTGGATGTAGGTGTGCAACAAACAGCAATGGTAACAGCATGGAAGAAGGACGAGGTTCTCCAAGAAAATTCCCAGACTGAGGTACAGTATTTCCCAGGTGCTCTTTGGTCCTGGAGAAGCCCTTGAGCGCCCCTTGAACTGCAAGAAGGTCAAGCCAATCGATCCTAAAGGAAATCAACTCTGAATATTCATTGGAAGGACTGATGCTAAAGCTCCAATACTTTGGCCACTTGATGCAAAGAGCCGACTCATTGGAAAAGACCCTGATTCTGGGAGAGAGTGAAGGCCAAAGGAGAAGGGGGTGGCAGAGGATAAGATGGTTCGGTAGCATCACTGACTCAATGGACATAAATTTGAGTAAAAGTCTGGGAGATAGCAGAGAACAGAGGAGCCTGGCGTGCTGCAGTCCATGGGGTTGCAAAGAGTCAGACATGACTTAGTGACTGATCAACAAAGGCGCTATTTAACAGTGATGGTCATTACACATACTGAGCAGAGCTGCTGACAGTGCCAGGCCTTCCAGAGACATCAGGTTCTTGGGAATCAGCCAGACTAGTTAGTCTTCCTAGCTGTGGGTCCTTGGACAAGTTACCGCCCCTCTCTGAGCCTCAGTTTCTTTGAGTGTAAAATGGGGATTGTAATACTTGCTTTGCAGTAGAAAAAAAACAGAAATAAAATAATTGGGTTTTTCTGTAACATTTCACTGAAAAACCCAAAATGAGCTTTTTGGCCAGCCCAATGCTGCTGCTGCTGCTAAGTCACTTCATTCGTGTCCGACTCTGTGCAACCCCATAGATGGCAGCCTACCAGGCTCCCCTGTCCCTGGGATTCTCCAGGCAAGAACATGGAGTGGGTTGCCATTGCCTTCTCCAATGCATGAAAGTGAAAAGTGAAAATGAAGTCACTCAGTCGTGTCTGACTCTTCGAGACCCCATGGACTGCAGTCTACCAGGCTCCTCCACCTACGGGATTTTCCAGGCAAGAGTACTGGAGTGGGGTGCCATTTCCTTCTCTGGCCAGCCCAGTATATAGCATCTAATGCAGTACCTGGCGTATAATAGGTGTTCAATAGGTAGTCTCTGAAAAAAACAAATTCAAATTCTCTTCCTCTTAGATTACTCTCTCATTTGCTAAGCCCTTATCTGTCGAGGAGCATGAGGCTCATAGATGGGATTCCAGTCCGGTTCCCACAGCTTCCTATTAGCAGAGCCAAGGACCTTGCCTAAAGTCATCATACAGAGTTTGGCTTCAAGCCTGGGAGCTGAAAGAGAGCTCTGGACATGGAGTAAGAGAGAGGGGAGGTGAGATGGGATTTTTATTTCTTAGAGATGAGCACAGAGGTGGGACAGACAAACTCTTGAGATGACATGTCTTAATAACAGGACCTCTCACTTCTAATCCTGGGAGGCCAAGTATAAACACATAAAGTAAATGACATCATTCGGCCTCATCAGCAAACAAAGACTGCAAATGCGTTGAGACAACAATGAGGTACCAGTGTGTGCCTATCAGGTGGGCAGACAGTCCTGGGGCAAGGATGTGCCCACACACAGCTGGCGGGACCCAACCCTCACACTGCCTGTTGGACAGTGGCTTACTGCACTGAACAAAGTCCTTTAAAAAAATTATATGTGTATATATGGCTTCCCAGCTGGTGGAGTTAGAAGAATTCACCTGCCAATACAGGAGATGCAGGAGACATGGGTTTGGTCCCTGGGAAGATTCCCTGGAGTAGGAAACGGCGACCCACTCCAGTATTCTTGCCTAGAAAATTCTATGGACAGTGGAGCCTGATGGGTCACAAAAAGTTGGACACAACTGAGTGACTGAGTACACACATGTACGTATATATGTACGTATATATGTTGGCCCAGAGGTTTTGCTCTGTAGCATTATACAAAGATGGGTTTGGGGAAGCATATACAAGGATAGTCAACCCAGTAGAAAACTGGAAACACCCAGAATGTCCATCAGTGTAGGACCTGTTATATGAAGCATGGTCCCTCCATGTTATAGAAAAAATACTCTGTGTCACTAGGAAGGCTCTCATAGCCTTGCAGATGGGGGTGGTTGGTAGTAGTGGGTGGACTGTCCATGGTGTGGGTCATACTCTTGGAAGCTCATTTTATAATTATTCTAACATATTGTACACTTAGGTTTGTTGGATGTCTCTCTTGGCACTAATGGTAAAGAATCTGCCTGCTAATGCAGGAGATGCAAGAAATGTGGGTTTGATCCCTGGGTCAGGAAGATCCCTTGGAGTAGGAAATAGCAGCCCACTTCAGTATTCTTGCCTAGAAAATGCCGTGGACAGAGGAGCCTAGTGAGTCACAGTCCTTGGGGACACATAGAGTCGGACACGACTGAGTGTGCGCTCGCTAGCACACACACACACACAAACACGTTTGATATGTTTTCGGTTTTATGATATTATACTTTATAAAAAGAAAAAATTTTTAATGTGTGGGTAGATTTTTAAAAAATGCAATGATGTTAATCATATATGGCTTTTTAGAAAAGCAAGTTATAAATATATATATCAGTTCAGTTCAGTTGCTCAGTTGTGTCCAGCTCTTTGCGACCCCATAGACTGCAGCACGCCAGGCTTCCCTATTCATCACTAACTCCTGGGGCTTACTCAGACTCATGTCCATCGCATTGGTGATGCCATCCAACCATCTCATCCTCTGTTGTCCCCTTCTCCCTATGATAGCATTTTAAAATGCTGTCACCGAAATATCTATTTGCAGTTAAACATTATCATACCAGGCTTCCCAGGTGATGCTAGTAGTAAAGAACCTGCCTGCCAATGCAGGAGACACAGAAGAGGCGGGTCAGTCCCTGGGTCGTGAAGATCCCCTGGAGGAGGGCATGGCAATCCACTCCAGTATTCCTGCCTGGAGAAGCCCATGGACAGAGGAGCCTGGCGGGATACAATCCATAGGGTTGCAGAGTCAGACATGACTGAAGTGACTTAGCACGCACACACATTATCATACAATTGTAAATATATATTTACCCACACATACTCATAGTAAAATGGAAGGACACCCACTAATTGTTTCTGCATGGTGGTTTGCTTTTTTTAATTTTCTAAACTTATTTTGTTGGTTGCATGTATGTGTGTATGTATTTAGAGTTTCTTTGAATTTTCTAGTAGTTTTACATGGGCTATTTGTTTCTGAAACACCTTTTGTTTCTTACTATGGGAGTAACATCCATTCTATAGCACTCCCCGGGTTGTGACAGGCTCAGAATTAAGCCACGGTCCACTGCCACTGGTGCTCAGGTGCCCAAGGTTGAGTCAGCGTCTACCTGGACAAACATGCATTTGGACTTGATATAAATGAAGGCTCGTTTGTCCACTGTGGGCAGGCTGAGCGACTTGAGCTCTGCCCTTCTAGCACCCCGGGCGGCCCTGGGCTCTGTCCCTTGCTTCCCTGAGGGCTGGAGGCACCCGGCAGCCACTTTTTCTCCTCTCCAGACACTTCCTAGCTGTCTTCCTCCTTGGAGACAATCTATTCAGGTCACCAGCTCCCTGTCCAGCAATCAGGCAGCCTGCAGGTCAGCAGGGCCACCTCCCCAGGCCGGGGCCACGAGTTAGATGGCTTCGTGGTATCAGTCTGGAACTCAGCTTCCTCATCTGTGAAATGGAGCTAAAAACACCCACACTCCCCACAGAACAGGTGCTCTTCCCTCTGATAAGCCTGTGCTCTGCACTTGTGGAAAGAATGTGTGTGCTGAGTCCCTCAGTCATCTCTGACTCTACGACCTTATGGAGTACAGCCAGCCAGGCTCCTCTGTCCATGGGATTCTCCAGGCAAGAGTACCGGAGTGGGTTGCCAGGCCCTCCTCCAGGGGATCTTCCTGACTCAGAGATGGAACCCATGTCTCTTACGTCTCCTGCATTGGCAGGCGGGCTCTTTACCACTAGTGCTACCTGGGAAGCCCTGTAGAAAGAATACAAGGTACAAACCTGTCCACCTGCTCAGGTGAACCTGGCTGGGTTTTCTTTAAGTAAAGGCTTGTTGGTTTTCCCACTATATCCCTTTGCCTTTTGCTTAGGAATGGGGCAGCTGTGCCTTGTCTGCCCTGTACCGTGAAAATAACCTGACTCAACCTACTCCAGCCCACTCTCCCTGGTGCAAGCCCACATCTGTCGTCTGGTTCCTTGCAGCTCACAAGGGGAATGCCTACACCGTATTCCTCCAGGTCCATTGCAGAGCACCCTCCTCTTGCACATGATCCTGGTGGTGGGCAAAAGCACATATTGCTTGAATGCTTGGGTGGGGGGCAAATTTCAGTCCCTGTCCAGAAAGTACGAGGCACAACGCCTGCAGAATCAGGGCTGTGCTGAGCTATGCTTTGAGAGGCTCCCAGAAAAGGAATGAACCTAAAACTCCTTCAGTTTTTTCAGAAAGCATTGTAAGGGGTGAAAATAAAGCAGTGAACACTCCTTCCTAATGGCAATAACACTGAGCCAAACAGGATAATTTGCCACTAGGTCCAGCAATGGTGGGGGGCTGGCTGAGATTTAATTTAACATAAGGAATGCAAAGTCATGTGACATTTCTTCTCTAATCTGTTTGGGAAGTAAATTGCATGATTGCCACCCAAAACAAATCCTTTTGCATCTGTTGAACCTGGTCCCAGGTGGCGGTAGTGAGGGGGAGAGGTCAGCAAGGAGCCCCCAGGGGGCCCTGCAACTCCTGCTGTAACTTCTCCACCAACTAAGACAGTCCTAAGGATCACCCAGGATGCCATCGAGCACCTGCAGAGATAAGTTGTCTGAAGCCTCGGAGGCAAGAAGAGCACATTAAAGTTTAGGAAATGTCAAAGAACCATCCTATCTCCTAAACCTGATGATGTTACTGAACTGAGGTTTGCTCCTGGCTCAAGAATCCAATACTGACAGATAAGAGTTGGGTAAAAATAAAAGATAGCTTGACTGAAAAGCTGGCAATTCTGGGGAGAAGGTGGATGCATGTCCCCCTAAAATCAACTCCCCACGTTCCAGGTTTTGCTCAGAGATTACACAAGGAAAAGAAGGAAAGGGTTACATGCCAAGGAAAGGGTTGTGGGGTGTGTGATCAGCTCGTGGACATTCTTCTGATTGGTTGGTGGTGAGGTAACCGGGAGTCAACATCATCAGCCTTCCAGTTCTGACCTGTCTGGGGTCTACGTGCTTGTGGTCACTTAAGGTGTGCTTAGCCGCTCTTTGCAATCCCATGGACTGTAGCCCTCCAGGTTCCTTTGTCCGTGGGGATTCTCCAGGCAAGAATACTGGAGTGGGTTGCCAAGTCCTCCTCCAGGGGATCTTCCTGACCCAGGAATTGAACCAGGGTCTCCTGCATTGCCTGTGGATTCTTCACCAGCTGAGCTACCAGGGAAGCCTTAGTATAATTAACTGATTCCACCTCATGGGAGTTTTAGTATCTGTAAAACAGCTCAAAGAATATGGCTCAGAGTATTATCTATGGTTCTTGAGGAGGAACTAAAGGTCCTTGACTTTGTTTAATGGGTACACTATTATTTGGTCTTGTTTGATCGCTTTCCTTTGCTTTTGCATTTTCTCACTTCTCTGATTAAATTTAGTATTTGGCTAAAGTTTTTCTACAGTCAAGAGGCAGGTGGATGACATGGGTGGTGGGGGGTGGGTGTCTGTGTTGGGAAGGCCCATAGGGTCCAGCTCTGTTATAATAGTTTTAAGCCAACTGTCTGTACATAAGTGCAAATCATCTTCCTTCTTTCCCTTCCTCCCTCTTTTCTTCCATTCAATGAGAAATATTATTTAAGATTTTCCTGTCCTGTGCAAGACGGTATAGTCCCAACTCAGAGAAGTTGTTGCCCCTTTTTGTAGGAAGCTCTGTCCTCAGAGGTACAAGCAAAACCCAGAGGATAAAGGAGCCAGAATGGGCAGGGCAGACAGGCAGGTTAGGCTGGAAAACGCAGCTGGAGGTGGTGGTGGAGACAGTCAAGCCAGGAACGTGGGTGGAGCATGAAGGGCCAGAGATTTCAGAATGAGTGATTGCCAAATGTACATGTGGGCTCCTCAAAGCTCCCATGACCTCTCAGAAAAAATGGGGGAAGTTTCCCAGGGCTGTGTCCTCTTCAGACTTTAGGAGTTCTCTCACTAAGTAACCTAAAATTAACTGACAGCCTTCGACTTAACATGGAAACAGCCCACCTAAGAACAAAGTCAACATGGACTAAACTGATCTGGAAGATACTAAGAGCTGGAGAGGCAGAGATCTGATAACATCAGGCCCTGGATCCAGCCATTCCTGAAGCTAACCCCCCTCTGGATATTACTGCTATGTGAGTCCGTAAGTATGCCCCACCCCTTTATTGCTTAAGCCATTTGAAATTATATTTATGCTACATATACACTAAATATTTATAACTAATAACAAAGAAGGGAAACACACAAAGCTCTGGGGGCAGGAGGTGGTGAGGGCATGCTTATCCATGTATAGTCTAATGGCTGCCAGTTTCAAACATCTCTTTTTCAGAAGGGCTTTTCTAGAACCTCAAGAGTAGGTGAGATTTGGGGTCACATAGTCTTCTAAGACCCCGGTCCTTAACAACACTTCTAACAACTCCAATTATATAGTCATGCCATTTTCATCTGTTTATTGCTAGCATCTCACATAGTGCCTGATGGATTTTGAATGCTCAATAACTATGTACTGGATTCTTTAAACAGATGAATCTGGTTGGAGAGGAGCATGAGAGGTTTACTGGAAGAGTTGACGTTTACCATAGCCTTGCCGGAGGGTGACCCGGTCAGGATGGACTGTGCTGGGCTGCAGTGACAACCCACTTCTGGATGCTACTGGTACGCGGCAGCAAGGTCTATTTTTTCCCCTTGTCACATGATGATTTTGGTCAGCTGGGTGCTCTGCTGTGAGTTCCCTCCTTCTGGGTTCTGTTGGATGGACCCTCCACCATCTGGAATGGTCCGTGTGGCCGGAATTGAGAATGATGGGGGTAGGAGATGAATCACAGGCCGGCTGTTAAAGTTCCCATCCGGAAGTGACACAAATCACTTCCCCTCCCATTCATTGACAGGGCAAGTCACACCCACGTGCCTGATTTCAGGGGCAGGACATGGAAGCGCTGACATGGGGGTGAATGACCTGGTGATATCTCACCTCTCAGTATCTCCCAGTGCTCAGTTCTGCTCCACGCTATCTTTGTTCTCAGGCAGGTCCTTTCAAGATTAAATCCATGTTTTCCCCAGATGAGTGACAACTCCAGAGAAGGGAATGTGGGAGGGATTTCTAGAAGGAGAAGTCAGCTTGGCCAAAGGTTCAGAGGTGCCGACGTGAGGGTCTGCTCGAGAGAAAGTGGTGAGTAACCCAGTGGTTGAAGGAGGAGGGAGGAAAATGCCTGGACATGTCAGCGGGCATCTCTGTTGCCATCCTGGGGAGGAGTGGTGAACTTGGCAGGCAGCAAAAGCAATGAAAGGTTTAATTAGGCAGGACCTATGATTTAGGTTACTCAAGATGTCAGCCAAGCAAGGGACGACGGAAGTGGGCTGGCTGCGGGAAAGCCTGGCGAGAGCGATCGCAGGAGCATCGGAGAGCAGCTTCTTCAGGGCGGCCCCGAGCAGGCCCGTAAGTAGGTCTCTCTGCAAATGGACGGAAAATGTCTGGAAAACACATAGTAACGAAACCCTAGGTTGAATCCCGTCATCACTCCTTCTCCAAATTAACTTCTAGCCCAGAGCCTCAGAATGTGATCTCATTTGGAAATACAGATGCAGATGATTACATTTGCGGATGTAATCATTGAGGTTCAGAAGCGGTCATACTGGATTAGGGTGGGCCCTTCAGCCCATATGACTGGTGTCCCCATGTTACAAGGAGAGATACAGAGATAGAGAGAGACACAAGGAAAGATGGCAGAGGCAGAGATCAGAGTGACGCAGCCACAGGCCAGGGAGCACCAAGGCTTGCCTGCAAGCACCAGGAGCTGGGAGAGGAGGGGACGGATTCCACCTTGGAGGTGTCAGAGGGAGGCTGACCCCACTGACTCCCTGATGGTGGACCTCCAGCCCCTGAAACCGGGATAAAATACATTTCTGTTATTTTAAGCCACTTTTTTGGTGGTAAGTTGTTACAGCACTCCTGACAAATCATTACAGACCAGGAGCAAAGAGAAACTGGTTATTATGACCCAAAAGTTATATATACCTCTTCATTTCTATTAAAAATGGAAGGTTTACTATGTACCCTGAACCAAAGGCGAACATCCAACCGCCTGTGAAATGGTTTTCCTTTTGCAGATTTTCCCCATTGCTCACAGCTGGACATTACACGTCAAGGATGCTCTCAGAGGACTGGGAAAAGGTTCAGAGGTCCACAGATATGATCCTTCTACTTGGGCTCCTGAAACAAGCAGAAAGATCCCTTTCCCTCCCCATGAAATCCAAGCAGGGCTGCAGAAAGAAGGGAGAGTTCAGGAAGAAGCACTTGCCTTTGCTCACTTATTCGACCACTGTTTACTGGCTTTCTGTATGAACTGGGTACTTTGAAAGATGCCAGGAGAATGGCATGAGATGATGATGGCGGTGATGACGATGGCTAACATTCCGTCAGGGGCTTTGTACATGCCAGGCATTGTTCTAGGACGTTTTACAAGTACTTATCTGACTTCCCTGGTGGCTCAGATGGTAAAGCATCTGCCTGCAGTGCAGGAGACCTGGGTTCAATCCCTAGGTTGGGAAGATCCCCTGAAGAAGGAAATAGCAACCCACACCAGTACTGTTGCCTTGAAAATCCCATGGATGGAGGAACCTGGTAGGCT
>SJYX01020514.1:710546-800126 GCA_006410675.1 Oreotragus oreotragus | reverse complement strand
GTGGGGGTCAGGGGAGGAGGGGGCACCTGTCTCTTATACACATCTAGATGTGTATAAGAGACAGAGTAGGTGGTGTGTGGGTGCAAAGAAGGCTATTGTTTTCCTTAAAGAGCTTTGTAGATTTATTAAGCCAGGACTGACTCCTGAGGAACTTGATAAATTAAACGCTAAAAAGTTAAAGGAAGGGGAGATGAGGAAGTGGAAGCTATATGGATGGGCATCTATTTAGAGAAGTTTGGGGAGGAAGAGGCTATAGTAACTGGAGGGGAACTTGGGGTAAGAGACGATTATTAGAATGGGTCATTGATTGCTGTGAATGTGTACTTGTAGATTAGACTGATTCACAAGAGAGGGAGATATGAAGGGGAGTCCCATACTAGAATGAAGGGATGCTAGCTTTTCAGGGACTCTTTTTCATATTAAAAAACATGGAACCGCATTAGGGTACTCATACACGGTGGGCAGAAGGTCCAGCGGCTTCTCTTACCCATCTTCTCCACATTCATGATGAATGTCGAGACAGGTGGGGTAACTGCCCAAGGGACCGCAGCACCCACGTGGTGAAATCAAGCATTCTTCCCATGAACTCTAGCTTTAGGTCTCTCTCAGCCACAAGTACCCATGAACTCCAAGAAAGGCGCTTGGGAATGGATAATGCCTCTGGTCCTTCTAGTGAGAATAGTCTATGAAAAAAAATTTTCCGTGCTGCTAACTAGAAATTTCCAGGGACGTTAGTCCAGAAAAATCCAATCTAATTCGATGATGGATCTGCACCACGTGTGCATTCACTAAGCAAATCTAATTCTGTTGCTGACCAGCGAGAAAGAGAAATAATTTAAACGGTTCAATACAATTGCACCCACGTTTGGCTCTGAGAGCTTCTGCTGTCTCAGCTGACCTGCGCTGGGGGACCAGCGGTGCAGGAAGCTCTCAGTGCCCTGGGGCCACTTCACAGGGGGAGCACCTTCTACCTGGGTGCCCATCCAGGGTTGCCCCCAAGTCCTTCCTTCCTATAAGTGGATGCAGGAAAATGGCTTCATCTGGGCACACAGCGCATTGCAGAAACAGCAAAGCACCGGAGCACTGAAGGAAAAACTGGCGGTGTTGTACCCATGAGACGGAGTCTGTGATCCAAACGACACCTCCCTCAGAACTTTTCCGAGGTGCTTTGGACTCTGCAATAATCTCCTTTCACCCTGGTTGGACAATGCCACTGGTCTCAGAAAATGCTACCCACCCCCCACCCCAGCCCTGACTCCGGTACAATTCTTCTTTTCTCCTCTTTGTCTCTGGTATCTTGTCTCCCTGATCCGCCCACTTGTTCTCTGCTCATTGTTTTCCAGAAGGCTTGGGTTCCTAAGCACAAGCCTCGTCTGCCACTGGACAGAGCCCGCTGCAGGTCTGGACTGCCCTGAGTGCTCCACCCCCCAAGTCTTCCTCAAAGGGGTAGAAGTGGCTTCTCCTGGCAAAGTGCCCTTCTCCAGTCCACACGCCAGGGCTCCCACTTGTTATTGAGGAAGTAGTGGCCTACTCCACTTTTGAACTTGAGCCTCTATATCTTTTGCCAGGTAATAAACAGAGTAGCTCAATAAATGTTGAGAGTCGAAACAGGGGAGGTAAGGGGAAATGGATGTGTGTGAGTGGAGTAAAAGAAAGCTGGCCTAATTTTGTTCATTACCATGCCCCCAGTGTATACAACAGAGGCTAAGCAGGTGCTCAATCCAGTTCCCCAAGAAATGAGCCCAGCTTACTGAGCGACTGAACTGAACTGAACTAACCTTCTCTTTGGATGAATGGGGAAACTGAATCTTGGGGCTCCTCAGCTTTTCAGTCCTTTTCCCCAGCAGCTGAGCGCAGAACTTGGCTCAAAGTAGTGGCTCAATAAATATTTGTGGAATGACAGAATAGGTAAATGCCAGGGCCCCTGGAGGCCAGTGGGCTGCACAGAAGAGAACCAGGGCCCTGTTTTCAGCAAAATCTGGGCTGGTGGAGGGAAGGGGTTTACCACTGTCAGGCAGAGGGCTGGAGGAGGAGGGCAGATGCAAGCAAACACAAATCTGGGCAAGGGGCCTGGGGACAACGGCAGGGTCTTCCTTCACCCATAAAATAATATTCTCCCGGTGCAGTGAGTCTCACCCGGGTTGCACATTAGAACCATCTGGGAAGCTCTTAAAAGACGCTTGGGTTGCATTCCCTCAGATTCTGATCAAACCGTCCTGGGATGGAGCCCTGGCCCATACCTTCTAAAAAAAAAAATGTTCCGCGGGGAATATTGATAAGCAGAGCGAGTTGGAAACACGGAATCACAAACCAGACGGTAGACAAGGCGGCTAAGCGCGGAAAGAGGGCTCAGTACAAGTTCTGGGAACCAGGCGAGGAAGGAGCGAGGACCTTCCTTTCCTGCCAGGGTTCTGCGGGCGAGGAGAAGGACGCAGGGTGGAAAAGGGCAGGTGGGCTTACAACTAAGGAACTGGGGTTGCGTGAAGGTGCCCAAGCATTAGGACTGGCTGAGCAAGATGGACGTGATTAAGCGAGGGTCTGGGTTTCAACGGAAAGCAGATGCATCGAGAAAGGGTCATGGGGAGAGAACTGCAGGGAGTGGGCCTCCAGGAAGAAAAGCAGGCGGCTACGCGGGACTTGGGATCTAAGACCCGGAGGAAGTGGGGGAGTCGCTCCTAACGGAGGTCCAGGGGTGGCGCAAGGGGACGAGGAAGAAGAAACTCTGAGATGGAGACGGGGGCCACTCGGTCACACAGACACACGGAAGTCCACATGCACACGCGCCAGGGCGCCCAAGCACACGCGCCCGCGCCCAAATGGATCCCCCGGTGCACACACGCCCGCTACACACGCCCAGGACCCCGCCTTCCGGACGAGGAAAGGGACAGCGCTGCGGAACGGCCGCCGGGTCCGGGAGGGCCGCTCCCCGCCTCGCCTCCACGCGGGCTTGCGCAACAGGCGGCGGCTCGGGCTGGCGCCCCCCGCGCGCTGCCCCAGCAGGGCCAGGCGCGCCCAAGGGAGCGGGAGGAGCGCCCGGGAGGAGGGAACGGCGAGGGGTGTGTCCCCGCGGCGAGGGGGCCCCGGGGACGGGGGCGGGGCGAGGCTCCGGGGGCGGGGCCGCGGCGCCTATAAAATCGCCTTCCTCCCGGGCATAAACAAACCTCGCCTGGCTCCCAGCTCCGGCTCTGGAGCGCACTCCTCTTTTCGCCGCTCTCGTCGCTCCCTCTGGGCGCCTCCAGCCTAGCTCCGGGTCCTTTTCGCTTTTCTCCCTCGTCCTTAGGTAAGCCCGACTCCCCCTTCCCGCCAGGAGGGGAGGGATCGGTCGCGTGTGGGCGCTCCTGCCTCTGCTGGACCGCCCTTTGTGGCCACCCTCCCCTACTCCCGGAGCTGCAAGAGCTCGGTCTCCCGGTGGCCCGAGGGCGAGCACCAGGAGGGGCTTTGGGGGAGCGAGCGCTGCTGGAGTGGGGGTGTTTGATTCGGCCGCAAGAGAGAAAAACAGGTCCGGGTTCACCTCTCCCCTAGCTGAGGAAGTGGGATCCTGAGGATCGGGGTAAGGGGTGGAGACCCCCAGCACCTTGACCGCTGCTTCCCAAGGCCCTCCCGGCCCACACGAGAGCTCCGGGCCGCAGGGCGCGGGGAAGTGGGAGGAGGCGAGATCAGGATTGTGTGTGTTTGAGGGTGGAGGTGGGGTGTGTCCCTGGAGTGAGGTGTCTGGGGAAGGAAGGATTGAGTGCTCCAGTAGAAAAGAGATGGCTAGGGGTGAGCGGCGCTAGGGACGAGGCTCGAGAAGGGGACGTGGGTGTGTCTGCTTCCCAGACTCTGCCCCCAACCAGTGTGTGTCTGAGGGCGGGGGCCCATTCAGCCTGGAAGTCGGGGTGGAGCACGCGTGTGTGTGTTTCCGCGCGCGGGTGCGCGCGCGCGCGCTCGTCTCTGTGTTGGGGAAGGGTCCTAGTGTCCCAGCGCGTGCGACACGCGCGGGGGCGAGGGTTAGCGAGCGTCGCTGAGCAGCGTGCGCCCCCCGAGGTGGCCCGGGGTGGGCGCTGTGGCGGCGCGCAAGCGGTGGCCTGGACCAGAGGGGTCGTGTGGCATCTGGCCGCTCTGCGCGCTGGCTGGGGCTTCGAGTGGCGTCATTTTCACCTCCGCCCACTCTCCCCTGCTTCCCTTCTCTCTCCTGCCCTCCACGGGGAGGAGAACAGCTGGATTTGCTCGGCCCTTCCTGGGAGATCCGCCGTGGTCTCGGATTCAGCTGGTGGCAGGGCGTGTGCACCGTGGGGGGCTCGGGGGAAACGCGCTGTCACCGCTTGGGTCACATTAGTGGCTGAAGCTGGGATTTAGTAGCTATTTGCTTTACTCCGCCCCACCTCCCCCACTCGCCCGTCTGTCGCCTCTGCTGTGAGACATCCCTCTAGGTCTGGGGCAGCACCGACTTGTGGCTTGGACGGGGGAGGTGCCGGCAGCTGGTAGTGGAGGCAAACCTAGTTGGGGAGGGCGCGATTGTCTTGTGCCCAGACCATCTCTTCTTCCCAAATGTCCTGGGCACTTGAGTTTGTTTGGTTCCTTTGAGTTACTGGGAAAGATGAAAGATTCAGAGAGAGTTCAGCCAGTGGCCAGGCAGGAGGGCTTTAGCCATCAGCCATACTTCACCTCCTAAAGAAACACAGAGTGTGTTCTTGCCATGAAAAATGCAGTCCCAAGGCAGACCTTCCAGCCCAGNGCGTTATCCTTCGAGGCTGCCCAGGCCCTCTTCTATCTGTCTTTGGAATCTGGACTTGGTTTCTTGGCTTCATTTCAGGCAGGCTTTCCTGACTCCCTGATCTCAGTCTGGGCCCAGCCCTGCCCTTTCTTTCTCTTTAAGTTTGGAGACAGACACAGGCAGGTTGGGGGTCTCTGCTGCGGAGCTGGCGGAGGTCAATTCCCTGGACATCGCTTGACCCCTGCTGTGCCAGTCCAGGCTTGTTGGAGCAGGGTGTGCGGGAGGCTGTCTCTTATACACATCTGGCCAGGGTGGGGGTCAGGGGAGGAGGGGGACACAGGGGTGGTCAGGAAGTGATAGGATATCTTTAAAGGGACAGTGCTCTGGAGTCAGGGGCGAAGCCAGATATCCCCAGACCTGGGACTTCGTAGCTTTGTGGCACCTTGTCTCTCATCATTGTCACTCCTCTCAGAGCGAGAAGGAAGGCATCCCCTGCCTCGCTTTGGTACCTGGCACGGCCCTTGGGAGGAGATCAAATACAGACACTGAATCAACTGAATGGCCCCATTCCTCTGTGATCCCACAGGCAGTTAAATTTTTGGTGATAGCATGTGACTGCGCTTTCCAAGGAGACCTTGGAGGATCTTTTGGGGTCTCTTTTCCTGAGAAGCAAATCCAGGCTTGCTATCTGTTGGTTTAATAATTTGGAGAAATTAAAAATTCACACAAGTTCCTGGTAACTTCTGCCCAGTTTACAGATGGAAACTGTAAGGCAGACCCAAAGGCGGGGAATGACTTACCCAGGAGGAGCCAAACCTAGAAGTCAGCCTGAGTTTCCTGGCTGTGATGGAAGGTGGTGAACAGGGGTCTCAGTCTTGAGAGATGCATTTTCTGCTGTCAGAAAATGAGTTGGATCCTTACTGTGTTTCTGGCGGGGAAACTTTCCAGACAGAATATGGGCGATTGATGGGTCAACTGATTTTCAGTCTGAATCAGGAGTTCTTGAAACAGGAGCAGAATCAGCGTAGTGAGAAAGGGCTGCAGCCCTGCTGAATGGTGGTGGCCCAGATTCGGGCTGCCCAGGTTGGACCCCAGATGTGAACAAAGCCTTCCCCGCCCTGTCCCCCCAGACACACACGTCCCCTGCCCTCAGTGCACTAAAATCTCCTAAGCGGCCTCAGCAAGGATGGGGAAGAAAGATCTCATTGTGTTTTTCTGATGGCCTGAAGCTGCAGTTCTTCCTTGGGAACCAGAGAATCCTATCCAAAGCGTGACTCAAAAGGCCCTGTGCTTCAGAAGGGAAGCCAGGATGATGACTCAGCATCTAAGATTCTAGCAGGGAGGGACCCTGACTCAGGCAGAGGGGGCTGGGAAGGGACAGGACCTATCTCTCTCTCGAAATCAGCAGCTATATCCCACAGCCCCTCTCATCCTCATGAGAGCTCTGCCTGTGCTGTTTTGGCTCCATTGAATGGATGGGAAAACCAAGGCCAGGAATGTTTAAGGGACTTGCTTGTGGGCTATGTGACTGGAAGTGCAGGCTGAGAACCCAGAGTGTCAGACCTGAAAGTCTTTGTTCTTTTTTCATGATGGCATGTTGGGGTGACTGCAAAAAGGCTTGAGTAAAAAGAGCAGAGAGGCTAGCCAGAGCTCTGGCCTCAGTTTCCCCCTCTGAAAAATGAGAGTAACAGATACTGTCTCGCTGGGACGTGTAGATGTTAATTGAGTTAATCTACGGCAAGAGTTGAGGACGGTACTTGCCCAGGAGACTACGGTGAGGGAACTTTCGGTCAGTCATTTCCACAAATGGCATTCTCAAGGCATCGCCTGGGGAAGGCCTGCAAATTCTGGATTCATGTTTTGCTTCTTGAGGTTTTTGCAGAAAGCTAGGCTTATGCAGATTGCATAAAAACATAATGGAACTTTGTCTGAAATGCAGATTTCCAGGCCTGGTAGGTCTGGGATGGGCGAGGGATCTGCATTGTTTCAACCCTTTCTGGGCTGGATTGGGCTAGAGTGTACTGCCAGAGAGGAGGATATTTGCTCCAGAATGATGGCTGGGGGAGAGCAAAAGAAAGAGGGGAGCCACATTTCTCATATCTCCAGAGTCTGGAGTAAGTAGCTTTTATTCGGTTAAAGTGCCTTGTGATTTCAAGGCATCTCCTTGTTCCTTTGAAACAGGAGACATCCTTGCTATTTCTCAGATCAGAAGACTGAGGCTTGAGCAGGTCCCTTGCTTGTCCAGAATCAAGTGATGGGGCTCCGTTACCCGTGGGCCACCATAGACCATTCCCTGAAGCGTTATCCTTCGAGGCTGCCCAGGCCCTCTTCTATCTGTCTTTGGAATCTGGACTTGGTTTCTTGGCTTCATTTCAGGCAGGCTTTCCTGACTCCCTGATCTCAGTCTGGGCCCAGCCCTGCCCTTTCTTTCTCTTTAAGTTTGGAGACAGACACAGGCAGGTTGGGGGTCTCTGCTGCGGAGCTGGCGGAGGTCAATTCCCTGGACATCGCTTGACCCCTGCTGTGCCAGTCCAGGCTTGTTGGAGCAGGGTGTGCGGGAGGAGTAGGGGGCCCTGATCGCACGTGTGCAGACCCCAGTGCTCCAGGGCAAATGCCCTGTGAGACGAGACCTGGCAACCCTGGCACCCTGACTTGGCGCTGCCAAATAGACCCAATTACAGAGTGTGGATCCACACACAGGTCTCTCTTCCACCCAGTCCTGATCTTCATACCGTATATTTATCGAAGACCTGCCCACCTGGGCTCCATCTCCAGGCATTTCCAGTCCAGTAGAGGCATTCCTCCAATTGAGATGGTAGGAAGTGGGACTCCTTAGCAGTCTGGGGGATTCATCTTTTGTTTTATAGGTTGTTTTTTTTTTTTTCTTTCTTAAACCTGTGGAAAGCTCTGTACATATAAACAATATGCCCGTGTACTGCTCTGCTTAAAGAGGTGGATGGGGACCTTTTTTTTAAGGAAGAACAGGGCTCCATTCTGTTCCCCCATCTTTACCCCTAACTCCACCTATTGGCTTTGAGAAGGTTCTGGGCAGCCCTCTCTGAATGTGAGTGTGAGAGTCATTCCGAAGAGGCAGGTAATACTGAGGACTCTCTTACCTGGGAACCCTCCCCCTCCTCCCCTCTTCTGGTTAGTCATTGAACTTGCCTGCTTTCTCCAGAAAGCCCTCCCTGACTTCCCCTTCCAGGCAGGCCGACTGGGTGGGGTGCCCTTCTTGAATCATTCTGGGTTGTGTCTGCTTAATTACCCTTTTCCCGTAGACCCGAGAGTGCACTTAGTAGGCAATCAGTTCATATTGGTGCAAGTAGTAGTAGTATAGTTGATCAGTAGTGTCTGACTCTTTGTGACCCCAATGACTGCAGCCCACCAGGCTCCTCTGTCCATGGAATTCTCCAGGCAAGAATACTGGAATGGGTGGCCACTCCCTTCTCCGGGGAATCTTCCCGACCCAGAGATCGAACTCAGGTCTCCTGCCTTACAGGCAGATTCTATACTGTCTGAGCCACCAGGGAAGCAATGTTGGTCCAAAGGATACCTCCATTTACTAAGGAAGTAACCATGGGCCCTCTTGTGTAGGAAAGATCGGAAGGGCATCCAGAGGGTAAGAGCAGCAAGACCAATTTGGGGAAAGATTCTTTCAGTGTGGCAATTGTCCCGTCTCGGGGACAAAGGGTTGTGTAGGAGGATCTGCCTCCACGTCCCATGCTGACACTGGCTCTGTGTGCTTTCTATACCTTATCTCACAGACCTTCCAGCGCTGCTTGTGTTTGTCTTGCAGATTCACAGAAAAAGCCTCTCACCCACCCAGCATCCTCCTTTAGACTTCCGTTATCCTGCGCACCCCCGCAGATGGTCTGGTCTTCTCTCTGCCAGACAGGTGGCTGGGCTGCCAGACCTCCACGGAGAACCGACAGGAAGGTCCTGGGTCGTACTGTGGAGAAGTGGGCGGGGTGAGGACCACGTGTGGGCCCCTCCCTCTTCCTGCTATTGTGTCCCAGACTTTCTTGCTAGTTCTGTGCTCCGGCCCAAGACGGAGAAGTTGCCTTTGGTCTCCAGCCTGGTACCCAGGGAATGGATGCAGCTGGGGGGTGCCTTCTCTTTAGTGATTTTTTTTTTTATTCTTTCACTATCAGACAGCCTGTTGGATGCTGCTGAGGTTCAGCCTCCAAGCAGAAGCACCCGGGGCCTCCTGAAGGAATTCTGTTTGTCTGATCGTCTCTTTTTCATTTTATAGACTTTTGAAAGCCCTGTTTTCTACCTCCCTTCCCCTCACCTGGGGAACTTTCTAGAAGGTCCAGTGAGTCCTGTCATATTGCTTACTAGGTTGATTGCATAAGGAAAACATTGAGAGGCCATCAGCTTCTTCACCCTCCTCGAAGGCTTGGATTTCATAAGGTCCAGAAAACATGAACTGCCTGGTAGCTTGATTTCAGAATCTCTTTGGCAAAGAAAGGACCAAAGGACATGTCCATAGCAAGGTGCGGGGAGGCAAGGCGCACCCCAAGGCTACTTTACTGGAGGTTAATGCAGACGGGGCACTATTCTCTCAAACCTTCTGGAGTTGACTGTACTCCGAGAGGATGTTATGGCGAACATCAGCAGCATCCATTGATCCCCTGCCCGCCTTTTAAATTCTGTTCTATAAAGAGCTCAGTGTGCTGGAAAAAAAACACTGCTTTCACGTGGCTTGGAAACCGGGCGTGTTCTGGAGGGGACAAAATCTGGGCCAGTGGCTGACAGTCACAATCGATGCAAGCTTATCAACAGTCGCTCCTGGTTCCCCCCTCTCTCTGCTTCACTGGAGGACTCCGGGAGGCTGTGGTCTGCCTGCTCCTGTCCTGCCCACCTGCACCCACTCTGAAGGATGGAGTCTAGGCCTTTAGGAAGTCACACAGGCCTTGGCGTTTGAGCCTTGAGGGGCTTTAGGGGCCCAGCAGAATTTGCCAAAATGGAAGGGCAAATGCCCCCTCCAGGTGGCTTGTTGGAGGAATGCCAGAGCTGGTGGAGGACTCCAGTCTTAGGGACGAGGAGGAGGTCCAGGCTGGGAGAAGAGGGTCCTCCAGGTTCCCCGGGCAGATGACCTGAGCAGAGCCACGCTGCAAGAGGCCCTCATAGCACTCCAGGGGGCACCTCCTTTTTGTCTGCATGCAGCACCTTCCTGCCTGGGCTCCCATCCGTCCGGAGTTTTGGGGACTATGTGATGTGCACAGAGGGCCTCTCAGGTGGCTGAGCAGTAAAGCGTCTACCTGCCAACGCAGGAGACACAGGTTCGATCCCTGGGTCAGGAAGATCCTCTGGGGAAGGAAATGGCAACCTGCTCCGGTATTCTTGCCTGGAGAATTCCATGGACAGAGGAGCCTGGCAGGTCACAAAGAGCTGGACATGATTGAGCAACTAAACAAGAACAATGGTGTTGTAGAACACTTGCCACATATTTTGTAGAGGGGAAGCCGAGGCCCAGGGAGGGGATGAACGGCTTGGGAACAGTCATGTGGCTGGGAGGGGCAGGGTTCCCACGCCCCAGCTCCTAAACAGCGTTCCCGCTGCTCCATCAGGGCTTGTGAGAATCCCAGGCACTGTGTGTCCCCTCGCTCTCAGGGTGACCGGCTAACAGCTCTCACATGGCCTCATGGCTTGAGATGCCTTCGCCCGCTGCCTTCCCAGTCCCCGAGGTCACCTTCTTTGCTCCTCCGAGCAAATCTCAGTCTTGGCTTTGCTGGAACCCATGGAGTCCAGCTCATTGCTGACTGGCTCCTGGGTCCGTTCAACTGGAAAGGTATTTGCCTGCCCTCCTAACCCGCGCCTGCCCCTTGGGCCTTTGTTACTCATTGACCCGAGTGGTGGCACATTGGGTCTGATTACTAGACACCCATGTGACACCTGCTGAACCTTTTTACTGTGTCCCCTCCTTGCTGGGCCACTCGGGGATTAAGAATGTTTAAAATACAGACCGTGTCCCCACAGATGGCCCTGGGTCTCTGAGGCAACCAGGGAAGTGCACTGATTAATGAAGCAGCTGTTTGCCCGATTCTTTGTACCATGGTTGCATTGAAGGCCCCCAACTACTCACCAGGAGCAGGAGTTGTTATGCCCCTTTTACAGATGAGCAGACTGAGGCTCAGAGGTTAGATCTCAGAGCCAGTCAATGGTAATGTTCAGGTATGACCCTCAGATCTCCCCCTGCCTCCCCACTAACTCCTGGCTGCCTTTCACTCCTGCAGTACTGGTTTTCTCAGAATTCCTTCTGGGCAGGCAGGTGGGAGAGGAAGAAGTGGTATAAACCAGTCTGGCAGCTGGCGCTGTGGCCTGGAGCCCTGCTGAGTGCACTGAGTGGGGTTTTGGCAGGGGGCCTGTCCCGACCTCATTTCCGTGCGGAGTGGCTTCCCTCTGTGCTGGGACAGAGTCCGCTCTACAGGATGACGCAGGGGGCTGGGAGTCAGACACCCAGTCTCCCACCACCATGCCCGGTGTGGTGGCCCCCTGCAGGATGCCACCTGCAACCCTCCGCCCCCTGCAGGGCTGCCTTGGCCCTCTGCAGCCCCACATCCTGCTCTGGGACTTTGCAGGAGGCGGTGGAGAAGGGCAGCCTTGGCATCCGGCACTTGGTCTCTCGCAGGGGGCTGGGAGTCAGACACCCAGTCTCCCACCACCATGCCTGGTGTGGTGGCCCCCTGCAGGATGCCACCTGCAACCCTCCGCCCCCTGCAGGGCTGCCTTGGCCCTCTGCAGCCCCACATCCTGCTCTGGGACTTTGCAGGAGGCGGTGGAGAAGGGCAGCCTTGGCATCCGGCACTTGGTCTCAAACCCAGGGAGAGAGCTTGTTGAGCCCAGTGGGGCTGCAGGTTGGCTGCGGGGGGTGACCCCAGGTGTGGGCACCCTCTGAGTGGAGCCTGAAGGATGCAGGGAGGGGAGCACCAGCCCTGGCACCGAAACCAGGTCACCTCCTGTCTACGCCTGACTTGTCACATGGTCAGGTCTCATCACAGAGCTGTGATAGGTCCTTTCTCGATTCACTCAGGGTCTGGCACATACAATTGCTGTGCAGGAAAACTACCTCCAAGTAAACCTTCCTACAGCACATGCTTCCTGGAGCTCAGAAGGGCTCTGAGGGCTGGTCTTGCCTCGTGCAAGGCAGATGATAGGGAGGGGGAACAGGAGGTGTCCCTGGCTTTATCTAAAACATGTCAGCTTTCTTCTTAAAAACAGTTTTATATATTGAACTTCCTTATAAGGTTTCCTTTAGACCCACAGCTTCTGAGACAAAAGTTTGCAAAGTTTATTGATGGATGCAACAGAGACGGGGTTAAGGGGCCTCAAGGGGCCTAAGTCTGCCAAGTTGGACTGAGAGCACCCTAGCTCAGAGAGGGGTGATGGGGGGTGTGGGGGGCCCGGGGCTCAAGGTGCACCTTCTACAGCTCGTTTGGGTGGTCTTGGGAATCGCAGGCAGTGACCTGGCTGGAGGTCCTGGCTGAGCTCGCCTGTCAGGACGTGTCCAGTTACAGTTATGAGCCACAGGCGGCCTGCGGGAACCGCACCTCCTACCCATGCCCATCCCCCGGGGACGAGGAGAACCTGGAGTGTCCTCTGCTTTATCTGGTTTTCCTGCAGACTTCAGAGCCCTGGGGTTCTCACTGGCTGCTTCCTGGAATGGGTCCAGGGCGTTTCAGCCGCTTCGCTCCTGGGGCCAGATAATTCTGCTATGGGTGCCCTGTGCCCCCGTGGCGTGGTCAGCAGCGGCCCTGGTCTGCATCAGCTGGATGCTAGTAGCATCTCCCAGTGGTGCCGATCAAGAATGTCTCCGGACCTCGCCAGATGGAGGGACAGAAGCACCCTCGTCGGGACAAACACTGTGATAGTCCCCTGTGAGCTCCCCTCTGAGTCTCCCCAGGGCCTGAGCACAGGGCCTCCCCAGGGCTGAGCACACGAGTGTGGGGCTCCCTGAGGCCTCCTCCAGCTTCCAAAACAGAGCAGTTCTCAAATACTGATGTTTAAGGGGGATTCATCAGTTTTCAAGCCACTGTCTCCTGAGGTCTGGGAAGCTGAGTTGTAGGAGGAAACGAAGATGTGGGGTAAAGGGATTTCTGGAAAGCTGGACCTGAACTCTTTCTGGTTCTGAGGGAGGGTGAGAGGTCAGGTGAAGGCTGATCCTCCAGTGGGATCACACTGGAGTCAAGCCAGCCAAGGGGACCTGACCGCGCTGGGCTGAGCTGCAGCCTGAAATACATGTGGACCTATTTTCAAGGCATTTCACTATGGGTTACTAAACCGCAGGAGTGAACGTAAACACAAACGTGGGCCTCTCAGGTGGCGCAGTGGTAAAGAATCTGCACGAGATGTAGGTTCCATCCCTGGGTTGGGAAGATCCCCCTGGAGGAGGAAGGGGCAGCCCGCTCCTGTATTCTTGCCTGGAGCATTCCAGGGACAGGGGAATCCGGCAGGCGACAGTCCATGGGATTGCAGCCTCGGACACAACTGAGTGGTCAGTTGCTGTGAAGCTGCATGAAAGCTGTGCGTCTGTCTCTATTCTGTCTGTTGTGATGCTAGGAGCTACAGGGAGGGAAGGGGATGAGCCCGGTAGGCTACCTACCTGTTCTGGGGAGCTGGCAGGTGGGGACGGAGGCCCAGGAATAGCCAGAGACCCTGACTTCACCCCTGGGTTCTGAAGGAGCCCCTGTGACCAGCTCTTAGCGTTGCCAGAGCCGTGAGCTTCTGGAAGGCTCCCTGGCCTGTGTAGGCGAGATGTCTCACGGCCAGGGTCTTGGGACCGTGAACACGCTGAGTTAGCAAGGCCAGCAGACCTTGGCTTTTCATGCCTCCTGCCTCCTGCCTCCGAGCTGGCAGCTGCCCAGGAATGCTCGCAAATATAAAACTGACTTTGTTTTCGGAATGTTCTGGAGCCTAGACTCCAGAGGCTGCATAAAGGCATTCTTGTGGGGCTGGTTATCTACTGGGGCCCCACACCAGAGCGTCCCAGGGGATCTGCCCACAGAGCACCATGTGCCGGCGTGGGGGGTGGGGCGTGCGGGGCAGCCCCCCTCTGTCACCCACTGACCCCTGAGAGGTGTTTTGCAAAGAGGGTTCCTCTGGGTGCAGGGAGCTGGGTCCTCAGAGGAGCTGAAATTGAGAAGTTCAGAGACCTGTGCTCTCTGTCTGGCTGTTACATCTGTGGAGCCATGGAGAATTTGGGGTGAGGTCCCCACTCCGGAAAGTAGCAGGTTTTCACCCAGTTCCCAATTTAGAAAGTCTGGGTCTGTGACCTGGTGGGGTTCCCTGGTCTCCCGTCACTTACTCCTTCACTCCCAGCTCTTCAGCTCTGCCTGCAGTACCTACCCCTCCTTCTGGGTTCATTGCACTTCACCCCAGTACTGGGCTGGGGGAGCTTCAGTCTCTCCGCTTAACTCTTCACCCCTAAGAAGAAATACTGATGCCTCCAGGTCCCTGATTGAGCCCCCCAGGAGGGAGTGTGCTCAGGATCTGTCATCGCCCAAGCCTCGGTCCCCAGGGAGGTCAGTTATGGTGGCATTCCCCCTGCTGGAACTCCGCTCCATCTTGCTCTTGTGGTTCTCCTGCAGCTGCCCTAGCATCAGAGCCCGGGGGCCCCTTCTGGCCCGATCTCTGCCCCTACCCCTGCCCCCAACCCCTGCTTTCCTGTCCCTGCTCCGGCTCAACAAGTGCTTTGTGCCTTGAGGATCTTTTTTCTTTCAAAGTCTTCCCAAATGCTCGGTCCTGTCATCTTGGCTTGAGACAGTCCCTTCTCCTCCCTGCAGCCCCCACCCCACCCCAGCAGGGAGCAGAGTACCCTGCCCAGAGATGAACATGGGGCTGTCTCTGTGGCCGTCCCTCTGCTGGGGACATCGCACCGGTGTGGGGATGAAGGAGAAGGGAGCTAGCGCCATGGCTCCCCGTGGCCGGCCTCCGGGGCCTTCTGTCCCCTTTTGGCTGTCAAGCTGGGGCTGTCCGATTTCGGGATATGGCAGCGACGTGGGTCTCCTAGTGCAGAGAGAAATATCCGTCCTCGGTGCGGTGGGTGGGCTGGCCTGGGTGTCAGCGCCTGGTTTGAGGGCCATGGTGGTTTAGCGGCTAAGTCGCATCTACCTCGCGTGACCCTGTGGACTGTGGCCTTGTCAGGCTCCTCCGTCCGTGGGATTCTCCAGGCAAGAATCCTGGAGTGGGTTGCCGTTCCCTCCTCCAGGGGATCTTCCTGACCCAGGGACTGAACTCGAGTCTTCCACACTGCAGGCGGAGTCTTTACTGACTGAGTTGTCCAAAAGCCTCAGTTTCCTGTCCCAGGAAACAGACTTCCCTCCATCCTCAGGGGCAAGACTGGGGCCGGGGTGGTGGGCGGGAGGTAGAAACTGCTGGTCTGGGGAGTGAAGACTTCTTCCCTGGCCTCAGTTTTGCTTCTGTCTGGAAACACCTCTCAGCCGGAATTGCTGACCCCCTGGCCTCTGTCTCTGTGCAGGTGCGTGACAACAAGGACATGTCTCGGGAGCTGCAGGACGTGGACCTCGCTGAGGTGAAGCCTTTGGTGGAGAAAGGGGAGGTGAGTGGAGAGGCCCTGGATACGCCCCCTCCCATCCCCACTCATATATGGACATACATGTGTGCACAGTAGGAACACGCATCCATGCACACACATGTGCACACATGTACACACATGCACATGTCCACTGCTTCGTGGTTTCCACAGGTCACCTTGTCCAGTACAAAAGGCCAGGAGGTTCTAGTTCAGGCCCCAGCTTGGCTGGCAAGGGCTAAGGCGCCTCGCCCACCCCTGGCCTTTCTGCCCTCACTAATCTCATTCGTAACGAGAGGGGCACTGGACCAGAGTTCCTCCAAGCACCTCCACCTCTGACATCCTGTGGTTCTAAACCCGCCCCTGAGGCCCGTTGCCCAGGGGCTGTGCCCCAGCTCAGTGGCTAAGGGACCAGACTGCATGGGTTCAGGTCCTGCCTCCGACACTCTGCTGCTCCGTGACCACTGGCGAATCCTTCAGCCTCTTCGTGCTCCAGGTCCCCAACTTTAAAAACCAGTGACCCTAGGACTAGTGTCATGGTGCCAGGGTGAGGATGGAGTGGGCTGACTCGCTGGGAGCGATTAGGGCCTCGTCCACCCTGAAGGGGGCCAGCTATGCTCGTGTTCTTGTGTTGCCACAATTATCACCCTCTTTTTTGGCCAAACCTTTCAAGTCGACAAGACCTCCCTGTTGGAAGCAGACTCCCCTGCCGTATAGCCTAGCCTGGCGTGATCCGTCCTGGACTGGCTGTGGATGGATGTGAAAAGCCTTTTCGTTTGCGTGGTTGACACTGTATTTTTAAACCACGTTCACATCCCAGTTCTCACTGAGTTTTGTGGCTGCCTGTGCTGAGACACCTTTTGTAAAATGTCAAGCTTGGGTTCAAAAGTGGGGTTACTTTGAGGTCAACTAAATGCTTTCCAAAGTAATAATTAACATACATGAGCCCCACCCTGCATGCTGGTTGCTGGACTAATCGTACTGCATAGGTTATTTCCTGCTAAATTAAAGGATAAGGCTGTGGCTGATGAGACACTGGGTTCTGTGATTCTTCCCATTTTACAGAAGAGGAAGCTGAGTTTCCGGGTGGTTAATTTGTCCTTCTCAGTTGGTCACGTGGTTACAAAGTGTGGGGCATGGAGCCAAACTCAGGCCAGCTACCACTGGTAAATGGACTTATTCATTTAATTCCTTTATGACTCTGCACATGGCTGCTCTGTCTTAGTTCCATTATTTCACGGACTTTTCTTTTTTTAGCCTTTTATTTTGTATTAGGGTATAGCAATGGCACTCCACCCCAGTACTCTTGCCTGGAAAATCCAATGGACGGAGTAGCCTGGTGGGCTGCAGTCCATGGGGTCGCTAACAGTCGGACAGACTGAGCGACTTCCCTTTCACTTTTCTCTTTCATGCCTTGGAGAAGGAAATGGCAACCCACTCCAGTATTCTTGCCTGAAGAATCCCAGGGATGGGGGAGCCTGGTGGGCTGCCGTCTATGGGGTCACACAGAGTCAGACACGACTGAAGTGACTTAGCAGCAGCAGCAGCAGGGTATAGCTGATTAACAATGTTGTGATAGTTTCAGGTCAACAGCAAGGAACTCAGTCACACATTTCCATGTATCCATTCTCCCCGAAACTCTCGTCCAATCCAGGCTGCCACATAACATTGAGCAGAGTTCCATGTATTATACAGGCCTTGTTGGTTATCCATTTTAAATATAGCAGTGTGTGCATGTCATGGACTTTTCTTAATGAAGGTGAGACGCATATAGATAATGGAAACTCATCCTGATGGGAAGAGAATTTCCCAAGGTTGTTTGGATAGGATTAGAAGCCAGACCAGCGGAAGCTGCAGAATCCTCGATATCATTCCCAGGCGAGGGGTCTGCAGACGTCTTCTGTAAAGGATGAGTTGGAAGGTGCCTTAGGCTTTGAGGACCCATGGTCTCTGTTGTAACTACTCAGTTTTACAGTTACAGCCTGGAAGCCACCCTAGGCAGTATGGAAGCCAGTGGGCTTACTGTGTTCTAACAAAACTTTATTTACAAAAAGAAGGAGGAGAAAGGTAGAGGCCTATAGTTGGCCAGCTCCAATACTTTTCACTGTGTATGCTTCAAATCCATTTCCTCTTCTGTCTGCATCTTTGACAGTCTAGAAAAAAAAGAAAAAAAAAACAAGGAAACAGGAGAACTCCCAGGTGATGCAAATACATATTAGCATCTTTTAAAAATAATTTTGTTTATCTGATTGATTGATTTTTGGCTCTGCTGGCTCATTGTTGCTACCTGGGCTTTCCCCTAGTTGCGGTGCGGGCTTCTCACTGCCGGCTTGTCTCGCTGCAGAGCAGTGGCTCTCGGGCACACGGTTTCAGTAGCTGTGGCTCCCGAGCTCTAAAGCACGGACTCAGTAGTTTGATTGATTGATTTTTGGCTCTGCTGGCTCATTGTTGCTACCTGGGCTTTCCCCTAGTTGCGGTGCGGGCTTCTCACTGCGGGCTTGTCTCGCTGCAGAGCAGTGGCTCTCGGGCACACGGTTTCAGTAGCTGTGGCTCCCGAGCTCTAAAGCACGGACTCAGTAGTTGGGGTGACGGGCTTAGCAGCTCTGAGGCATGTGGGGCCCTCCAGAACCAGGGAGCTAACCTGTGTCACCTGCACAGGCAGGTGGATTCTTCCTGAGCCATCAGGGAAGCCCCATATTAACATATTCTTATCTCTCCCCTTTTGAAAAACCACATACACTAGTATACCACATTTGCCTTGTTTATTTAATCACCTGGGTTGGAGACCTTTCCAACACCAGTCCATAGGGCTCTTGCTTCTGTCTTTCCAGCGTCACAGTCCTCCACCACGTTTGTTTGACCAGGGGCCTGTATGTGGACCCCTGGGGCCACATTACTGTTCCCAGCAGAGCTGCAGGTATTCATAGACTCTGCATCCTGCATGTTAGTCACTTCATACACGTGCAGGTCTTCGATAAATTCCCCAAGTGGCATCGCTGAGTCCAAGGGTACATGCATGTTTACACACAGCATTTATACATTTTTAGGCAGCCTAGTGCTACCCTTGGAAAATTTTATTTCTGAAATAAACATCTAGGAAGTTATTAACTCCAAGTTACATGTCAGTCTGTCTCTAAGTAGATCCTGGCCTTTTCTTTCCAGGTTTAAACAGAAGTAAGCCCTTCATTTCCTTAGACTGACTCAGCAAAGTGTTTTTAATTAGGTTTGCTGTTGGGAAGTTCTTCCTGATGTCCATCCTCAATCAGAATGACCTCTGCACTCGTGTTAACATTGTGAAGGTTAGGGTTGTACGAAGCAGCTTTTCTACTTTCTCCTATCAATACACACGCACAGATACACACACACACACACACACACACACACAAGTATGTTGGCCGCCATTTGCTTCCACTTGAATTTATCACACTCCCTTCTGTTCTTAACCCTGGCCCCAGGAGATTTGAAGCTATTGATATATATATATTTTTTTAATTGGAAGAAAATTGCTTTTCAATGTTGTGTTGGTTTCTGCCGTACAACAACGCAAATCAGCCATAATCGTACATATATCATCTCCTTCTTGAGTCTCATGGCCACCCCCCGTCCCGCCCCTTACTTTGATCTCCTTCGGCAGTTGGGTGTTACAGTTTTAACTCCCAACCCCTGGCTGTTCCAACAGATCCCCTTCCCCTTTCCAGCACCTCTTTGTCCTTTTGCTCTGCTGAGCTGTCTTCTTTCACGGTGGGTGGTGGTGGATCCAGCTGGCTTCAGCTTTTAAACTCCATCCTGAGCTGGGAGGAAAGGGTGCCAGTGTTGGCCGAGGGTGGTTCCAGCCCCAACTTTGACCTGTACTTTCACTGCTACCCGGGGAATGAGAGCCCTTTTCCCATCTTCCTGGGCCAGGCCTGCCACTAACTCTGGTGAAAGGTGGAATTTGAGCTGGACAGTCAGGAATGTTGGATGATGGGGGATGCTCTGCTCTCCTCTCACGAGAGATAGATTTTAATCCAGATGGTGGGCTGCCATGGAAGAAATGTAAGGACAGTGACATGATCAAGTTCGAGCTTTAAAAGTGCAGCACATGGGTGGAGACAGAGACCAGTTTATAGGCAGTTTTGGTTAGCTTAGACTTTCAGATCTTTTTCACCAAGGCGCTGGTCAAAGAGGAATCCGTCTACTGTGTCTGCTTTTCAGCTGGACTGCTATTCTTTGAGATAAACAGTCTCTCTGGAAAGAAATAGGCTCCACAGAGGACCTAGGGTCGAGATGATAGACTCAGGGCATGCGGACGTCTGTGTGTTCGGACATTACTTCTCTGCCTTGGGAAAGTGATGAAACTGACCATCTCTCTTGTCTCTCCGCAGACCATCACCGGCCTCCTGCAGGAGTTTGATGTTCAGGCAAGTAGGAGATGTGGCTTCCCTTCCCCCTCGCCTCTTCTGTCTTCTCCTTTCCCCTTCCTTCCATGGGTTAGATCCGTATTCAGACGTTAGGGCAAAGGGGAGAGATGGAAGCCGATTCCCTGCATTCAGCTCCTTCTCCCCAGAGAGAAGTGGGTTTGAGTTCTGACCAAGGAAGCAGGAGCCAGTTAGCCTCTGTGAAAGCCGGACAGAGATCCAGCAGCCCCTTTGACCCTGCAGAGCTGGGTAGAGCTGGGAGGCATGTGCAGAGGAAATGGTGAGACGTTGGGTGGGCTTGGACCCTGTGATGCGAGGGGATGGGGGAAGCATGATGTTCTTGGCTCCACTTGGGAAAGTGAAACCAGCTTCTCTGGTCTTCCGGCTCCCTCTTTGCTCCGGGTTGGCATGGGAGCAAGACGGGGGTGGTGCCTCTGGAGGTTTGTCCAGGAACAAGCTTTCAGGAGAGGGGGTTGACCTCTCTTGGCTGAGAGGTAGGTCAGAACCTCAGGGACTGTGAGTCTTGGACTCCTTATTCCAAAGCTGCGTGGGCCCCTACACTGTGCCGGGCCCTGGGGGCAGGGCCGGAAGCCTAAGCACATCCCGGAGAAGACAGGGCCTCATACAGGCCGGGCACAGGCTGGCACGCCCACCTGGCCCTCTGCTTGCACATCACACGGGTATCTCGGCTTCTTGCTCATTCTGAGTCCTGCGACTCTCTCATACCGTTCACCTCCTTCCTCCCCCCAGAGAGCTTACTGGTCCTTCTGAATCTCGTGTTTTAATAATTGGCCTGCCATCCATCAGAGGCTGTGAACCTGGGCGTTGTTTTTGGAAGGAAGGGGAAAGAGGGAGTGGGGTTGGAAACATTGGCTGGTGTGAAGTCAGGGAGGCGAATGCAAACAGCACAGGCGAGGCGCGTGGGCCTTAGTGTGTTTACAGGTCATCCTGGCTGTTCCTGCAGCCCACCCTGACCTTGGGCCCTGGGAACCCCTGGGGTACCTGAGGTGTTGGTTTCTGTTCAGCCATTTGTCCTCTGAGGCCAACATATCCCACTGTGTTATATTGCCTGTTCAGAACACACCGATTGCACTATCATTGTACACCAGGCTCTGCACACCCAGGCAGACATGTAGCCCCGGATCTCTGCAGGCATACCCCACTGAACTTCAATAGCATTAGACAGCCGGGATCACTGTCTTCATTCTTAAAGTTTAGGAAGCCGAGGCTCAGAGGTTAGGTGTGCCTGGCCCATCGTTGCGCAGCCAGCACTGTGCTCTTTGCAATTTGACTGTGAAGCCTGCTTTCACAGCCTCCGGGTAGCGTCTGTGTCAGGGCTGTGAGCAGGAGGCCTGAGCAACCACCACGTGCCGTTTACTTCAGAGGGGCACCGGCTTGGCTTGAAGGTGGCTCTGTGAGCTGGCAGGAAAGCTCCCTGCCCGAGGGAGGTCCTTCCAGCTTGGGGCCCTTGAGCCTCTCTCACTGTCACTGCATGTCTGGGGCAGGCCACAGGGACAGCTTGGGCCGGGACAGGTTGTTTCCAGCCTAGGAGCTTGTGGTTAAAAGCAGCTGAGTCTGGAGATACCCTCGCATCCTTCAGGAGCGTCTCCCCGACTCATCAGCCTGGGTTTACAGCATCGCTGCTGTCCCAGTGTCTCGGTACCTCTGCAGTGGTTGCGCCCAGATCAGGGCTGGCATCTCCCCATTTTATGGATGAAGAAACTGAGCCACCCAGACAATGAGACTTGCCACAGTCAGCCTGCAACTGAGACATCGTGGCATCCTGAACAAAAGCATCTTTCCCCCGACCCTTTCTGAGTCAAGTCAACCGGGTTTAATTCTAGCTGACCTTTTCAAGGTATGTGCCCTTGAGCAAATTACTCAGAACTTTTCTGAGCCTATTACCCGCCATCTGTAACACAATCATAAGAATGGATGCTTTTGAGTCCTAACTGTGTGCCAGGCACTGTTCTAAGCACCCTGCCCTTATTTAATCAGATACGTTCACTTACTCTTCATAAGAGTCCTGGTGGGGCCAGGGGCATTCTGCTATCATCTTATTACAGATGAGCAGTGCCTCCAAGTCACACAGCCAGGGAGACCCCCAGATTTCACGTTCCCCTCTCTCCTGGATGTAACTCAGACTCAGGTGCTATTCAGGGCTGTGTTTACTGCTCAGGAAGCAGAGGCCATGCTCTCTGCAAGGATGCAGGCTACAGGCATGGATGGATGTGTGCAGGTGACCATTAGACTCTGGGGTCTGGGGACCTCCTGAGCCACCAGCCCCCTCCAGCACAGGTCCCTGGAGAATAGGAGGAAATGTGATAGACTTCCAGGCCCACTTTCTCCTCTGAGGTCATTGCAGGTGGGAACATCAGCAGGGTGGTCTTGGCTGAATCTGCAGCCCCTCTAGAGCTGGAAGCTGAGCCACCTAGTGGGCTCAGCCCACCTTTTGTGCAGAGAAACAGAGAGAAGGCCATGAGATGAGTGGGGCTGCTCCCTAGGGTCTGAGACTTGAGCCAGGCATGGAGGCTCTGAGTAACTCAGGCCCTGGGACAAAGGCTAGTCGCCCACCCCCACCATCACCCACGGTGTCTGGTCCTCTTGTCCCACTGTGACGCGGACTGTCAGCTCCCCACCCTTCTAGGCCAGCAGAGAGCCCCTCTCTTCACTGGCTGCTTCAGCACCCAGTGCACAGACCTGGGTCCTCAAGGAGCGCGTGGTCTCATGGGACATGGCCTCCGGTCGTGCTCTCTATGGCACTGGTTTAAGAAGAGAGTCAGGGCTGGTCACTTGCCTGAGGTCCCCCTGCAGTGAGAGGAAGGTGGCACCAGACCCCAGGCCTTCTCTCTGCCAGCTTTGAGAGCCTCCCGTTCTGCATCGCCTGATGCCGCCCGCTTAGTGATGCTTCCTGGGAGCCGGGGCCTCTCCTAAGGGCTCCCCAGCCAGCATCTCACTTAACACCTCAACAATAGCATAAGAAGAAGTGCCATAATCCCCATCACTCAGATGGGGAAACTGAGGCTGGAGGGTGTGACTGGGCATCACCCCCAAGTCTGCCTGAGCAGAGGGGAGGCTTGCGCTCTTACTGTGTGCTCCATGGGCTGAGGTCTCTGTCCACCCCATCCCCAGGCCAGAGCTCCGTCCACTGGTCTCTGTGTCGGGACACTGGGCACGTGGGGGCGCCGGGGACAGTGGGAGGTGGGTAGACTGTCTCCAGGCATCCCAGGTTTAGCTCATCCAGACCCTCCTACAGCTGGAGAAACTGAAGGACAGAGAGAGGGGAATCGCTTGTGCAGTGCTGCGCGGTGGGGGAGCTAACACGGATGACTTCGGATCCTCGTTGGGCCATTTCCCACCATCGTGAAAATAGGGTTCCAGGGCGGAAGGGCTGGAAAGACGTAGCAACAGCTACGGCAGCCGTGGCCCTGGCTGTCTGGTGGGCTCCGAGGGCCGTGGGGCTGGGGCGGCAGTCCCAGGATCTGGCTGATCATTCGGGGCTGGGCGGGGCTGGGCGGGGCCCTGGGCAGGGAGGTGAATCTACTTTCTCTGTCACTGAAATGTCAGCTCTTGTCCCTGTGCCCGCCTTCCGCAGGAAGCAGCCATCAGGTCTGTGGTTTCATCTTCCTGCAGCAGCCTTGTGATGTCCGTCTCCCCCAAGGTCAAGGCCACAGAGTCAGCCAGACTCGGCGTATTCGAGAGCCAGGTTTGCCCTTTCCTGGCTGCCTGGCCCAGAGCAAGGTGTATCACCTCCCTCAGGCCTCAGTTTCCCCATCTGCCACGTGGGGACCAAGACTCCAGCTTGTGTAGAGGGAACCTGGTGTGATGTTTCCCAGTCAGTGCTGGCTCAATAACACACCCGGTTTTTCCAACTGTTTTTTTGTGTTGAAATACATATGTAACGTAGGGGTTCTCCGATGGCTTAGCTGCAGAGACTCCTCCTATAATATAGGAGATGCGTGGTCGGGACGATCCCCTGGAGGAGGAAATGGCAGCCCACTCCAGTATTCTTGGGCTTCCCTGGTGACCTAGCTGGTAAAGAATCTGCCTGCAATGCAGGAGACCTGGGTTTGATCCCTGGATTGGGAAGATCCCCTGGAGAAGGGAAAGGCTACCCACTCCAGTATTCTGGCCTGGAGAATTCCATGGACTGTATAGTCCTTGGGGTCACAAAGAGTCAGACACGACTTAGTGACTTTCACTTTCTTTCCCTCTCCATTATGCTTTAGCTCAAGATATTGAATATAGTTCCCTATACGGTATATGGTAGGACCTTGCTGTTTATCCATTATATACACAATCGTATACATCTACTCACCCCAAACTCCCAATCCATCCCTCTCCCCACCTCCTACCCCTTGGCAACCCCCAGAACTCTTTCTTTTTTTTTTTTCTGAAATATTTATTTGTTTAAGATGCAGTAGACATTGGTTCAATCCCTGGGTAGGGAAGATCCCCTGTAGGAGGAAATGGCAACCCACCCAGTAGTCTTGCCTGGAAAATCCCATGGGCTTTGGCTACGCTGGATCTTAGTTGCAGCACGCAAACTCCTAGTTGTGACATGGGGTCTAGTTCCCTGAATCAGGTATCAAACTCAGGCCCCCTGTATTGGGAGCGTGGAGTATGGAGTCTTAGCTACTGAACCACCAGGGAAGTCCCCAGAACTCTTTCCGTCTTACAAAACTGTAACTCTCCCCGTGAAATACTAATTCCCCATCCCTCTCCCTGCATCCTCTGAGAGCCAGCATTCTGCTTCCTGTTTCTAGGAGTTCCACTACTCTCAGTGCCTCATGTAAGTGGCATCATGCCGGGTTTGTCCTTTGGATTAGCTTGTTTCACGTAGTGTAACATCCTCGCGTTTCAGCCGTTCTGTAGCCAGTGTCCGCACACCGTCCCTTTTTAAGCCTGAGTCCTACGCTGCCTCTTGCTTGGGCCGAGCCCTCCCACTGGATCCCAGAGCTCTCCTGGGAGCTGGAGGCATTTTTCCAACTGTGCTTGCCTTTGTCCCTTTCACAAACGCCTGCTTTGTGCCTAGCATCGTCTTCGGCACTGGGGATACAGGGGCGAGTGTGACAGGCAGTGATTCCACTTCCAGGGAAGTCAGTTCTAAAGGAGTATATTGCTCAGCACTGTTCTCACTGAGCTGCCCGTTTGGCATTCCTGCTGTCTGCCTCTGACAGATGGACAGCCTGCGTGCACAGAGATTCAGTCACTTGCCTGAGGTCACGGGGTAGGGGGATTGGGGATAAAGCTGGGACTGCAGCCCCTCCTCCTGAGTCCTTAGAAGCCGAGGTGGGGTGGAGCGGGGCACCCGTGATCGGCTGAGCGAGATGACAAGTTGCGCCGCCGTCGGGGCTTGGAGGACGATGGCGCCGGCTGCCCTGATGGGGTGAGGACTTCGGCTGAGGGGTCGGGAAAGGCTTTTGGAGCAGGTGACGCTGGACTGAGACCTGAGGGAGACGTGGGCTCCCGTGGCAGAAGAGTAGGGACCGACCACCCGTGCAGAGGCGACAGCACACGCACAGGGCCCCTGGCTCTGATTCTGAGTCTTCTTGCTCTAAGCTGCTGATAGACTCCATCCGCCTTGCCGATTTGTGTTTAGTCGCTGAGTCGTGTCCCACTCTGTGACTCCATGAACTGAAGCCCGCCAGGTCCCTCCGTCCATGGATTCTCCAGGCAAGAATGCTGGAGTGAGCTGCCATTTCCTTCTCCAGGGGATGTTCCCGAGCCAACCTGCGTCTCCTGCATTGGCAGGCAGATTCTTTACCACTGGGCCACCAGGGAGGCCTACCTTACCAATGAACCACAACATTTGAGCTAAATCCGAGTACCAAGTTTGAACTTTGTCAAGGTTGCTTCCTAAAAGATCTTTGGATAAAACTATATTCATTTGGATTTGGCTCCTGAATCCGGTTGACTCACAATGTTTATGAAGGTTTCCCGCAGATTTCCAGCAGTCTCTAAAACCGTGGATGTGAGTCATTTCTGAAGGGCATCCTTCAGAAGATGCATCGTACTGTAAAGGCTGATGTTCTCTGGGTCCTGATGGGTTACAGCTCACAGCGCCAGGAGCAGAGACTGACAGCATCTTGCTCAAAGGTAGCTGATGGGCATCCCAGCCCAGGGACTCGCCTGTACACCCTGACCTCAGATTCACACGAGGGCTCCTGCCTGCGGTGGGCTTCAGCTTCTCTGATGAGCCAGGCCAGGCCCAGGCCTTCCCAGGCTCTTTTGTTGGACTGTCTTGGGACTTGCACCCTCATGCCTGCCTGATAGATGAGGAAACCGAGGCTTTCCCATGGCCAAGAGCTGCGAAGGGGCCCCCCTGAACCCAACTCTGCCCCAGATGACTCTGTCAACCACGACATGTACTGCAGGACTAACCCCCAGAATGGCCAATCTACGTTTTATGGACTAGGTTTCAGTACACCTTTGCAATTTTTTATCAGAAGAGATCTGGTCAGGTAGCTAATCTGAACAGTGCTCCTGTGGGTTTATGTTTAAACCCTGGACGGGGTCCTGATGTAAGGACTGGAGCATCGACGTGCCTTAACGGCAGTCCACTTTTACGTGTTCATTTAGTTGGTCCTTAGGCTCATGGAACGCAGTCCCTTCTGGGCAGTTCTTGGGGGCTGAGTTAAAGGAGGCTGCTCTTCTTCACTGGGAGTGTCCCAAAGCAGCCAGTGTTATTTTTTCGAGGAATATTTGGTGCTTTAGCATTTTAGCTAAATGGAGGCAGACTTGTTTCTTTCCCAAAGGAAAGGAAGAACTGTGTGTGTGTGTGTGTGTGTGTGTGCACAAATCAAAATATATACAGTTAGCTCAGAGGTCCTCAGTGAGAAATAACCTCACAGCTGCTGTCTCTGGAGACGGCTTAGCCTCCAGAGCAGATGGCATCTGGGCCTTATCTCATCCTGGCTGATGTCACCTTAAATGGGCAGTTTGTTCTGTCCAGGGTGCTGTTTTAGGCCAGGTCGATGGGTGCCCGGCCAGGCATGTGATGTTCTGCCAGCAGTTCTTGAAATCCTGCTCTGTCCTTCACTTGGAGGGGCTTTGATGCCCTCAGAGCGTGGAGCTGGGTGGGCTGCTAGCCTGGGGTGCTGGGGCTGCAGGAAGGAAGTGGTTTGATCTGGCTCAGCAGAGAAGGTTCTGGCATCAGCCTAAGCAGTAGTGTTTGCAAGTTTGATGAGTGGGGAAAGTGGAAGTATTTTGAGTTCTGGTTTATTTTCTTTGGCTAGAATTCTAGAATCCGGGACTATCAGAGCTGGCAGATGCTTAACGATCCAGCCCTGCCCCTTCCGCTGCAGGTGGGGAGGCTTTGTGGAAAGCCCCTGAGGCAGGGTATTGGTGTGTCCACCCATTGTCTCAGGGCTTTCTTGCTAAGGTGGGAAGTGACCTTTCCTTTGCAGGTAAGAGACCAGTGTGGAGATGTTAAGAAACTGGTCAGAGGGTACTACTGCGATCGTCTTGAAGGTGGTCCCTCTGTCTATTCGGGCGCTATAAGAGCTGATGTCTTGAGCGCTAGTTATATGTCACACACTGTGCTGACCTCTTTTCCTGCATCATCTCACTTAACCCTCAAAACAGTCCTTTACAAGAGGTATTGTTGGTATCCTCATTGAAAGGACAAGGTCATAGAGGGTGTAAGGGATTTACCTAGGGTCACTCAATGATAAGCTAGATGGTAAAGCCTGACTCAGTCCCTCGAGCTGGTGGGGGTGGCGGATCTCAGCTCACTGCTCGTAGCTCCCCCCGCCCAGGGGCTGGGTCACTTCCTTTGGCCCCTCTTGGTGGATTTGCTCTTTCTAATTCCTTCCACCTGGATCTTTAGTTATTTGGATGGTTTGATTTGATGTGGTTTCCATGGGAATCTGTGTTTGTGTGCTCACCAGGGATCTCCAGGCAATAAGCTGATGTTACCCACAGGGCCTGGGAGATGGAGGAGGCTGGGCAGGAGGGGTGGGGGCTGGAGGGTCTCCTGGGGTCTCACTCCTGCTCTGGAGCTCCCGGTCTGGTGGAGCTGGGCCTGCTGGGGAGTGGGGGGTGTCTGATTCCCGCCTGTAGGGGCGTTGATTTCCGCCCCCCCATCTCTTGGAAGCAGATCAACTCACAGGGAAAATGGAAACGGTGACCTTTTACGAATGTCTTTCTTTGCACACAATTGCTTCTTGTTTTCCTGCCCCCTGACTGAAGGTGGGCAGGACTCAGAGGCTTGGAAATCCTCAACCCACCGTTTTCCGTCCCCGCCTGCCCCCAGCCTCACTTCCGAGGAAGCCGCTGAGACCGAGCGTGACAGATGGTGCTGGCACGCATCTGGGTCAGTGCCAAGTGAGGCTTAACCTCTCTGCCCTCCTCCCGGGTTTCCTGGGAACACTGTCCTGGTGGAGGGGTGGGGAACACCTCCCCTGCCAGCAGCCCCGTGGTGGGGCTCTGATCGGCTCGCCAGGTCTGTCCAGCCCAGGCCATCAGACTGACCTCGTGTACACGCCCATCTCCTGGCCCTGAGGAATAAATAGGTGTCCTGGACAGAGTGGGTGCGGGTCAGCTCTGCCTCTGCTAGCCCTGTGTCTTCAGCCCGTTGGCTGACCTCCTAGGGACTCAGTCTTCTCATCTGTAACAATAGGGGCAGGAGCACTGTTCCCAAGGTGTCATGACTGTCGCACTCTGTCACTGCTTCAGACTCAGCATGCATGCCTCCTGTTCTTTTTTAAAGATGTATTAAGATTTTTTTTAGTGACTACATAAGCTATTTTTAAAATTAATTTGTTTCTAACTTCTGAATATTGGGGAGAATAGAGCAACAGAGCAGTAAATCAATTTTTAAAAATCTGCTGTGATGCTGTTAACTGAACACCGGTTCGGCACCCTGGGTTCGGCTGCTTGCCATTCAAAAGCCAATGCTTGAGAGACCAGGGTTGGTTGAAAAGGAAAGGTTACTTTATTCAGGAGTCCAGCAATCTGGAGAGAAGGCACACTCATGTCCAAGAACCAACTCCACGGATTCTGTTTGACTATAAATGTTTTGGAAAAGAGATGTATTAGAATCTTTTTTGTTTTACGTATCGTTTGGCTGATGGCATCACCAACTCGACGGACATGAGTTTGAGCACGTTCCAGGAGTTGGTGACGGGCAGGGAAGCCTGGGGTGCTGCAGTCCATGGGGCCGCAAAGAGCCAGACGTGACTGAGCGGCTGGCTGGACTGATCCCGTGTTTTTGGCTGAGTTAGGTCTTCGTTGCTGCTCGCAGGCTCCCTCCGTTGAGGCAGGCAGGGCTGCTCTTCCTTGTAGGCTTCTGTCATTGTGGCACACGGGCTTCTCTGCCCCCTGGCATGTGAGGTCCTCTGGGACTAGGGGTCAGACGCTCGTCCCTTGCTTTGGCAGGCAGATTCGTATCCACTGGGCCATCAGGGAAGTCCCTCCCTGTGCTGCGTGGATGGCCCTCCTTCCCCCTTCCTCCTTCTGTAATCCAAGAGAGGCTGTCCTCCTTGGAGACTCCAGCTGACTTCCCAGGCCGTCGCCCTTTCACCCACTGCAGATCATTTCCTGACTGTAACTTCTTGACTGCTTCTCGATGTGATGACAACATTGAAGAAAGCTGAGAAATGGAGGGGGCACGACCTCTGTGAGATCCCCTTCTCTTCTAGATGTCCCAGTGGGCCAGAGATCAAGACTTAGAAGCCCAGGGGTCTGTTCAGAATCTTCACTCAGTGACCTGCAGCTGTGCACCTTTGGGTGCTAGGCTTCAGCCCCCGGGACTGGCTTTTGTCCTCTGTGAAATGGCTGTCCTAGGAGCACAGGGTCCAGACCTGGCTTTTTAGAGCTTTCCCACAAGCGGATGGTGTCCTTCTGTGCAAATACGATTGCGTTTCTTCCACAATGCACCCCTCCCCTGTCAGTCTTCATAACTCACGTGCTCCTTACCCAGTGGGCAGGGCGAGATCAGCGGCTCAGCCAGGCCCGCACGTCCCCACTGTGCGCCCAGGCAGGGGACCAGGAAGATGAGGGGAGGGTATCTTATTTCACAAAAAGATGGTGGTGGGGCCATCCCTTGGCATTTTCTCCTGAGCCTCTGTTCTCATGATCTGGCTTTCTTGCCTCAACAAGCCTTGACTTAATGCTGCATCGTATGAGCCCCAGACCAGCTTTCTTTGCCTGTTGTTCCCAAGGGTGCCCTCCATCCGCAGGCCGCGCCTTGACCGAGGCTTGCTAGACTGAGGGGAGGGGCAGCCCAGCGCACCAGCTGACTTAGGGCCTGGATAAGTGTGTCATCCTCTTTGAGTCCAGCATGCTCAGTGTCTCCCCAGGGTCTGCTGAGCAGGCGGATTATGGAGAGAGGTGGCGGCAGCAGATCTCAGAGCTCTCCTAGATCATCCAGCCAGTTGATTTAAATCCTGGGAGCTGGTCTTTGTAGCTTGACAGTGATTGTCTCTGGGGAGGCAACTGGAACAGCCAGCCTGCAGGGAGACATTGCAATGTGCAGTGCCTGCCACACTTTTAGTCTCAGGAGCATCTCCATAAGCAGATGGGTTTGTTATTGACTTCAGTTTATAGCTGAGGGAAGGAATTCTCAGAGAAGGCTGGTAACTTGGCCAGGGTCACGGGGTGAGTGTAGCATTGGAATTAGTATCATCCAACACACAGTGCCCTAAACAGGGTAATGTTTGATATTTGTGCAGACCCAAAAGGACTAGAACAGCAGGCTATAGATGTCACCCGTCTCAGACTTCTTCCAGCTTCCGGCTCTGTCATCCTGAGCATGGCGCTTTTGTCCTTAAGCTCATAAGATGGCTGCTGAATCCCCAAGCATCACATCCGTGTTCCAAGTAGTAGGCAGGCAGATGGGGGAAAGGAAAAACTCAAAAGGCCAAGTCTGACTCTTTAAAAAAAATTTCAAAGCCCCAGAAACTTCTGCTGACATCCCGTTAGCCAGAACTGAATCTTCTGACCACCCTTGGCTGTGGTTCAGTTCAGTTTAGTTGTTCAGTCATGCCCAGCTCTTCGGGACCCCATCAACTGCAGCACGTCAGGCTTCCCTGTCCTTTACCATCTCCCGGAGTTTGCTCAAACTCATGCCCATTGAGTCGGTGATTCCATCTAACCATCTCATCCTCTGTTGCCCTCTTCTCCTCCTGCCCTTTCCAAGCATCAGTCTTTCCCAGCATCAGGGTCTTTTCCCCATACTCAGCGTTGATTTCCTTTAGAAGTGACTGGGTTGACCTCCTTTAGAATTGACTGGGTTGACCTCCTTTGCGTAAATCTCTAAGCACCTCCTCCAGGCCAGACCCTGTGCAGGGCAGAGTCATCGTTTCTCCCTGGAAATCTGCAGGCCGTTTGGGGAGGTGGCTAAGAAGCAGATACGTGCCCCTGCAGAAGATGTGACAAGGAAGAGGACATTAATTCCTCTGCCCTGAGTCCTGTCCGGGACAGCCCCCTCTCACCTGGTGCTGTTTCCCTGTCCAAGATTATCTCCTCTGCTGAGGAACCCAGGGTGGGCGGCTCCCTCCTGTCTTATAGATGGATCTCCAGGGTCTCAGAGGGCTGGGAAGAGGCCGAGCTTGGGTTTGAACCCTGATGCCCCAAGCCAGTGGGGACACTGCCCGGCCTGGCCTATTTTTAGAGGGCGCCGTGTGGGTCAGCTGAAGAGACAATGGAGAATGCAGCCCCCACAATGAACCATTGTTCCCACGGTCGCTTTAGAGCCAGGGCTGGGCCCGGCAGATGACCTGTGGCCCCCACTAGGGGCCGGACCATACTGCATCCTCTGTGGATTTTTCCAGCTCTTGTAATGCAAGCACTTAGAGGAAGAGAGGGCTGAGGAAATGAGGGACTCATTTTTTGGGGGGCATAAGCTGGGACCCCTGTGCTGAGGGCGGCCCTGGGCACTAGGAGGGAGCCTGATACACCCAGTATCATCCCCTGTAAAGCACTCACCCTCCCCAGGAGGCTCTATTATTATTCCCATTTCATAGAAGCAGAGTGCAGCCCGGGAGATGCTTCAGGCATCTTCAAAGAGGAATCCTTGTGAGACCTTGCATCACTCAGCCAGAGATGGATGGAGAAGGAAGAGAGTTTTTGTTAAAAGCACAGATAATGAGCTTTTCCGGTCTCAAGGTGGAACCTGAGAATTTAGGTGTATTTCCTTATTTTTGAGTCAAGGTCTTCAGATTGGCGACCACTGACCGCAAGGATGGGAAGGGTGGGTTTCTGTGGTCACCCCCCCGTCCATCTCTGCTTCTGCGAGGGACTTCTATGATGAGAGCGCTCTACCACTCAAAGCCCAGGACCAAATGAGAAGCTTCTGCAAACCGCAATGGCATGTGCTGGGTGTCTGTAGGCAGTAATTACAGCCACACCGTGGCTTCGGGTCCCACGTGACAGGCCCATCTGTCTCTTCTCTCCCCAGGAGCAGGACATCGAGACTTTGCATGGCTCCATTCACGTCACGCTGTGTGGGACCCCCAAGGGGAACCGGCCCGTCATCCTGACCTACCACGACATTGGGATGAACCGTAAGTTCCGAGGAGTTCTGAGTGAGCCAGTTCCTGCCAGGGCAGGGGGACATGGTCAGCTAGGAAAGGTGGGTGCGGGGGCGTCCAGCTCTTTCTCTTTTGCTGGGACTTCCTGGAGCTCTTCTGGGAAGAACTCTCACTGCGGGTAGCGCTAGTGACGACGAAGAATCCACCTGTCAGTGCAGGAGACCCAATGAGATGCAGCTTCCATTCGTGGGTTGGGAAGATTCCCTGGAGCAGGAAATCGCAAACTTCTCCTGTATTCTTGCCTGGAGAATCCCATGGACAGAGGAGCCTGACGGACTAGAGTCCATGGGGTCGAGCCTGACGGACTAGAGTCCATGGGGTCGAGCCTGACGGACTAGAGTCCATGGGGTCGCAAAGAGTTGGACACAACTGAAGCAACTTAGCATGCAGGGGACTTCCTGGAGATGTTCTGGGAAGAATTCTTGCTACAGACTGGACAAGCCTGGAGTGTGCTGCCCAGGGGCCTGGAGAGGCTGGGAACTCAGGAGCCCTCTGCCGTCAGTCTGTGATAGGGACTGCTTTTAATGAAAGCAAGCTGTAGAGTTTAGTATTTTCATAGGATTGTGTAACCACCAACACAATCTGTTTTGAAGCAGTTTTGAAAAGTGAAGTGAAACTGTTAGTTGCCCAGTCATGTCTGACTCTTTGCGACCTCCTAGACTACACCCTCTGTCCCTGGAATTCTTCAAGCGAGAATACTGGAGTGGGTAGCCATTCTCTTCTCCAGGGGATCTTCCTGACTCAGGGATTGAACCTGGGACTCCTGCATTGCAAGCAAGTTCTTTACTGTCTGAGCCCCCAGGGAAGCCTGTCCTTTTATCTGTCACCCTCCCAATCTCCCATACCCTCCAGCCCCTGGCCACCACTAGTCTACCTTCTGTCTCTAAGATCTGCCTATTTTGGACAATTTTTATCAGTGGAATCACACAAAATGTGGTCTTCCTATCTAGCTTTTTTTTTTTTTTCTGTAATTTGTCCACATTGTACCATGTATTAGTACTGTTCTCCGAATGAGACCAGGAGGTGTGGACCCATCACAGATTACTTATCTGTTCTGAGCTGTTGGGCATTTGTCCTGCTCCCACCTTTTGACTATTCTGCATGCTGCTGCTGTGAGTGTGTAGACTGTGGATTCTTAGGATTACCAAGAAGTGTTACCAAAGGTGGACTTTTTACTGATGGAGGGGGCCCGGAATAAGATCAACTTAATATTACAGTTACAGAAAGCAGAAATGGTACTGTGACGATTAGGAAGGAACGTATAGGCCTTCCTAGTCTAGTGTGTGTTGCAAGCTGGGTGTTTGCTCAATTCTTGATCAGCAGACTGCCTGACTGACATTTTTTTCCACTATAGCTTCTTAATACCTTGAGGCTAGGAATGATGTCAGTCACCGAAAACTGTTTTTCTCCTCCACTCTCATTCCTCTTTTATCAATCTCTTCTTTTCTGACATGTCTTCCGCGTAGCCATAACCATCTGTACCAGATCCCATGGTAGGTCCTTTTTTAAAAATTTTAGTTATTGGCTCGGCTGGGTCTTCGTTGCTCTGTGCAGGCTTTTTCTAGTTGCAGAGAGCGGGGCTACTCTTCGCTGTGGGGTGCGGGCTTCTAGCCTTTTATCTGCAGAGGACAGTGGGAAAGAAAAGGTGACCATTCTTGAAAGTTCCTTCCATCTGCCGTGTAGGCGTGAAACAGAACGGACACAGACTTCATTCTCTCCTAACTTCTTCCTCTGCTCTCTCGCCTGCCTCTTCTCCAGACAAAACCTGCTACAACCCTCTCTTCAACTCCGAGGACATGCAGGAGATCACCCAGCACTTTGCTGTCTGCCACGTGGATGCCCCCGGCCAGCAGGACGGCGCTGCGTCCTTTCCCACGGGGTAAGAGCAGGGAGCCTTGGGCCCCGGGCGAGGGGCAGGAAAGCCGTGCAGGGTGGAAACAAGCAGTGGGGGGAGGCCTTAGGTTTCAACTTTTTCCTTTTTTATTATGATAAAATGTATATAACTTACACTTACCATTTTAACCATTTCTCAGGGTATTGACATTAAGTACATTCACACTGTGGTACAGCCATCACCACCATCATCTCCAGGACTTTTTATGAGCCTAAACTGAAGCCCCACAAGCATCATACACTAACTCCCAACCCCACCGCTCTGGACACCCTGTCCCCGGCCTCACAGCAGCCCGATTACGCTGACTTTTTAATAGGTGTTTGTGATCTAGACAGGACTGAAGTGGGAGAGGTTCTTGACAAGATGAAACGGTTAGCAGAGAGAACTAGAAAGTTGGGCAGAAAAAGAGATTGTTGTTGGAAGTAATATTGATGAAGTACGTCCTGTGACCAGGCTTAATCATCTTTATTTGCAAATGTTATTTGCATTTAATCCTTATGTATCCGGTGCTGCAGCTCCATTCTCTAGATGGAGAAACTGAGGCATGGAGAGATTGACTGCCTTGCTCAAGGCTGTGCGACTAGTTTAATCGGAGGAGGGGGGTGATCGGGTTTGAGGCCAGTCTGCTGAATCTAAGGCTCATCCCCTCTTGGGAACATCAGGCTACCTTGTTCGTGGGTGTCTACACTTCCTGCTCCCCCACGGTGTGTGACTGGCACGGCCTTTCAGTTCTGGCTGTGAAACTGAGGCCAGGCTTAATGAATGTGCTGGACAGTCAGGGTCACACAGGAGAGGTAGAATCTTGCCACGGTGTGATTGAACCAAGGTGGGAGCAGGTTCTTGGGTGTAAAGTCTCCGAGAAGAAGCCTTCTTGGTCTCTACAAAGAGATCTCCTTTTTTTGGTTACTATTCTGAATTATCCTTTTCTTTCTTTTTTTTAACTGAAAAAAAAAAAAATTTGTTGGAGTATAGTTGATTTGCAGGACTTCCCAGGTGGCACAGTGTTAAAGAATCCGCCTGCCAATGCAAGAGATGCTAGAGACGCAGGTTCAAAGAATCCACCTGCCAATGCAAAAGATGCTAGAGACGCAGGTTCGATCCCTGGTTCGGCAAGATCCCCTGGAGAAGGAAGTGGCAACCCACTCCAGTATTCTTGCCTGGGAAATCCCATGGACGTAGGAGCCTGGTGGGCTATAGTCCATGGGGTCTCAAAGAGTCAGAAATGATTGAGCAACTAAGCATAGATGATTTATGGTTTTGTGTTGGGGCTTCCCTGGTGGCCTAGGTGGTAAAGATTCTGTCTGTATTGCAGGAGACCCGGGTTCGATTCCTGGTTTGGAAAGATCCCCTGGAGAAGGGAATGGCTACCCACTCCAGAGTTCTTGCCTGGAGAATCCCATGGCAAGAGGAGCCTGGTGGGCTACAGTCCATGCGGCCACAGAGAGTCAGACACGGCTGAGCGACTTAGTGTCTGGTGTACAACACAGTGATTCAGTTATACGTCTACATATATTCATTGTATTTCAGATTATTCTATTTTATTTTAAGCTATTTATTTTGTACTGAGGTATAGCTGATTAACAATGTCGTGATAGTTTCAGGTGGACAGTAAAGAGACTTAGCCATACATATACAGGTATCCACCGATTTATCCTAAATCATTAATCTTTCTCAGAGAGGAAGGGAAGGGACATCCAGAGATATAACATACACATTATAAACTTCTTAATACAGCAGCAGATGAGGACAAAGGTCTGTCAGCATATCTTTGCTTGGCCAGATTGAAAGAGTTAGGGTGACCCAGTGGCTTTTAGCTCCTGATGTGGACATTTTAAAAAGTATTCTGAAACCTTGACTCCACTCCCAAGAATTTTTATTCAGTTGACCTAGAGCTTAAAGTGCTGGGTCTTTGTTCCCCAAAGTCACCGTGCAATTCCAGCCTCTGTCTTGGTGGGGGATGGGGTGGGTCTGGCTCCTGTCTGCCTCCTGTGGTTGGGGGTCTCCTCAGCCCTCCAGAGTACACGCCCTTCATCCCGAGGCTGAGCTGGCAAAGGAGGGATGGGGGGCGGGGGTGCCCGGTGGTCCTCCTGCCTCTGGAGTCAGCTTCCTGCACGTGGGGGCCTCCTGAGTAAGTGCGGGCATGGAGCTCTGGCGAGGCAGAGCCAGCCTGGAAATGGGAGATGACTGGGAAGGAGAACCTGGGCTCAGCGTGACGTGGTGGATAGGGTTGCTGCTGGTCGAGAGGAAGGAGCCAGGCGGGGAAGGGGCTCCGCATGGGACCGGGGGTTGGACCACTCGTGTCGCCATTGGAAAGGCGGGCACAGTGGGAGCAAGCGATCCCTTCCGGGCCCTGCTAAGGAGCTGGTGATGGGAGCCTCTGTTGCTCCCTGCATCCGGCAAAGGGGATGCCCTCGCCCTGAAGTCAGACCCAGGCGGCCGGCAGACCCCCTGCTGTTGTTGCTCAGTCCTCAGTCGTGTCTGGCTCTCTGGGACCCCCGAGGACTGCGGCACGCCAGGCGTCCCTGTCCTCCACTGTCTCCCAGAGTTTGCACAAACTCGTGTCCGTCGATGCTGCCCAGCCGTCTCACCCTCTGTCGCCCCCTTCTCCTCCTGCCCTCAGTTTTTACCAGCCTCAGGGTCGGCTCTTTGTGTCAGGTGGAGCAGGCTCCCTAACCTCCCCAGTGTGAGCCCTCACACCATCATGCTCCAGCTCACCTGCTGTCGTGGGCCAGTGTGGAACAGAGGGAGGCTCCTCCAGCCCTCTGTCTGCAAAGTCTGTGGTCCCAGAGGATGTGTGAATCGAGGCGTCTCGTGCCTTGAACTCCTGTCGGCTCTTTGTGTCAGGTGGAGCAGGCTCCCTAACCTCCCCAGTGTGAGCCCTCACACCATCATGCTCCAGCTCACCTGCTGTCGTGGGCCAGTGTGGAACAGAGGGAGGCTCCTCCAGCCCTCTGTCTGCAAAGTCTGTGGTCCCAGAGGATGTGTGAATCGAGGCGTCTCGTGCCTTGAACTCCCCAGGCCTCCTTTCCTGAAGCTGAATTAGCCCACTGTGTCCACCCCGTCAGGGTGGTGTGCGTTCTCCACCTTGTGTCCCAGGCACCTCTTGGGGAGAGAAGGTAAGAGGGGGTTTCCGTAAGATCAGGAACACTTCCCGGCAGGGCTGCCAGGGAACCTCCTTTGAAACCCTTTGAGTTCCAAGTCCCTGTTCATCTATAAAACCAAGTCACTTTTCTCTTAGCTTCAGTGATATTGATAATCTTTCAGTTCAGTTCAGTTCAGTTCAGTCGCTCAGTTGTGTCCGACTTTTTATAAAGGGCCAATTTACAAAGTAGAGAGTTTGGGGGGATTAGGATGGAGAGCATCCTTGCTCAGAGAACAGGCTGATACACTGTGGGGGTACCTGGAATAGGGCCACGGAGGGACTAGACTGAGGAGTCTGGGTGCACAAGGCAAGTTGTCACACCGTCCCTGCCCTTCAAGCGTGTTCCAGTTTGTACTGTTTACTTCTGCCAGGGTCTGAGCTCTCGCTAACTGCCTCTGTGTGCCTTCTCCCAAGGTACATGTATCCCTCCATGGACCAGTTGGCTGAAATGCTCCCTGGAGTCCTGCAGCAGTTTGGGTAAGAGCTTGCAGAGAAAGGTGACCTTGAGCTTCTGTCTCTCCTGGGGCCTTGATCTGGCCCCACCACTGAAATCTAGGCGAATGTTTAAAGACAGGGACGAAATCAGCTTGTCACACTCTGCAGACAGTGTCTTTCTCACGGTCTCTTTACTCCGATGTGCTTCTTGCGAGTCGGGCCCTTTTCCCTGTGTGAATCCACCCCATGATGGCAGCCACTCGACCCACCCTCTCCTCACCTCCCTTTTCTGATTGCTTTTTCTTTCCCATGGAATGTTCTGGAACGGGTTGCAGGCCCTTATTTCTTCAGTGCTCATTTCCTTCTTTCTTGAGCCTTTCATGTGATGATAACACTTCAGAGTTCTTGCCCCGTTCACTTGCCTTCCAAAGTTTAGAATCCAAGATACAGCTGAAGGGCAGGAAGAGGCAGTCCAGGGGCTAGGCCTTCCCGGAAATGACCATCAGGCGCTGTCCGGGCCTGGCCGCGGTCAGGAGCGGAGTGAGGGGAGAAGGAGTCTTCCCGAGGTCGTGGTCTTCTGTGAGGCCACGGAGCACATGGCATCGCAGGCCCTCCAGGGCACGTAAGGCGACGTCAGTCCAGGGACTAGGCCTTCCCGGAAATGACCATCAGGCGCTGTCCGGGCCTGGCCGCGGTCAGGAGCGGAGTGAGGGGAGGAGGAGTCTTCCCGAGGTCGTGGTCTTCTGTGAGGCCACGGAGCACATGGCATCGCAGGCCCTCCAGGGCACGTAAGGCGACGTGGTGCCAGCCACCCTCAGGGATGCCCAGGACAGACTCTGGGGGAGACGGGGCTCCTCCTGAGGGCAGGGGGCGAGGGCTGCATGGCCTCACATCGCTCCCCTGCCTGGGATGTGAATTTTTATTTCTGCTTCTAGGCTGAAGAGCATCATTGGAATGGGAACTGGAGCAGGTGCCTACATCCTCACTCGCTTTGCTGTGAGTTTTTTTGTTTTAACTTTTTATTTTGTATGGCAGTATAGTGTTGCTCAGTTGTGCCCGACTTTTTGCAATATCATGGACTATAGCCCCCGCCAGGCTCCTCTCTCCAGGGATTTTCCGGGCAAGAATATTGGAGTGGGTAGCCATCCCTTTCTCCAGGGGAACTTCCCACGTTGCAGGCAGATTCTTTACTATCTGAGCCACTCGGGAAGCCCCTGTTGGAGTATAGCTGATTAACAATGTTGTAATAGTTTCAGGTGAACAGCGGAAGCGACTCAGCCATTCATACGCATGTATCCATTCTCCCCCAAACTCTCCTCCCATCCAGGCTGCCATATGATGTTGAGCAGAATTCCCTGTGCTGTGCAGCAGGTCTTTGTTGGTTAAAAAGAAACATTTTTTAGAAATATGTTTCAAATAAANGTATCCATTCTCCCCCAAACTCTCCTCCCATCCAGGCTGCCATATGATGTTGAGCAGAATTCCCTGTGCTGTGCAGCAGGTCTTTGTTGGTTAAAAAGAAACATTTTTTAGAAATATGTTTCAAATAAAATTAATTCAAGATTAAGGCAGAAAATTGGAAAAACCGCAAATAAAGAAAAAAAAAATCACAAAAGGGAAAAAGAAATGAACCATAATTCCATTTCCCAAGGGAGAACCACAGTTCACATGGGGCTGTGTGGTCCAGAGTTCTCTATGCCCATGGCATGTGAGGGCTGTGCCCCTAGGTACACCGCAGTGGCCCTTTCCCCTTCATTGAAGTGCCGCACTAGACAGATGCTTTTATCCTCGTCCTGATCGTGGCCAGGGCCTCACATCACTGAGTGTTGTGACAGCTGCACAGGTTTTGTAGTCAGGAAAGTCCTGGACCCTGACTGATGCTTAACTAATCAGAGATGCACGTTTTGGCATGATGAATGTCACTGACATTACTCAGGGTCCACATCAGGGGCTCTCAGGTCCTCTGTATCCGGACCAGACATTGTATTCAACCGTATGTAATCTGACGGCCTATTATTTGCTGGACTTCCTAGAGGTTAGGAATGCTAGCATGAATACAAAATGGTCTGGCTGTCTAGGCTCCGAGCCCACAAAATGCAGTCTCAACTCTATCTTAGATTTCTATCTCTGAGAAGTAAGGGGATTCTTACTGATTGCTGAAGAGCCGAGTACCTTGTCTGGTTTATGGCGTCCGTGGTGTGATGTGCCCATTTCACAGCTGGGGAAGCTGAGGGGCAGTGGGGTGAAGTGACTTGTCCCACGCAGGTCTGCCAAGTCTGTGTGCTTCGACTCCTCCTACAGTTTCCTCTTTGCACTCTCTCAGAAGTCCCACATAGTGTCTGCTGTGCTGGAACCTCGGTTTTGGAAGTTGGGGGCCACATCCAGAGCATCAGCCTGCTCTGGGGGTCCACTTGGACCCTCTTGGACTTTTCTCTGTCTTTAGTTTGATTTTAAAGTTCACGGTCTCTCCTGTGGCCGGGTTGTCTGTCTCACTTCGTGCCTTGAATTGCAGCTCAACAACCCTGAGATGGTGGAGGGCCTTGTGCTCATCAACGTGAACCCATGTGCAGAAGGCTGGATGGACTGGGCCGCCTCCAAGGTGAGCCTGGGGGCCTGGGTCAGCCAGGGGTATCCCAACCCGCAGAGGGGCAAATGTGCCCGACTCTACCTGGAGGGCAGACTGCAAGGAACCTCTCCTTGCACCCCCTCCACCATCCCCAGCAAAGAAGGCTGCTTTCCTCTCTTGGCTTTGAATAGTGAACATGATCTCAGCCATGTGCCATTTGGATTTCAACAAGACACTACTGTCCAAGTCAGTGATACCAGTGGGATGAGGGTCTCCAGCCAGCTTTGATAAGGAGAGCCTGGGTTAAGATGTATCTGCTGGGGACATAGCATATGTTGGGTTTATATGAAGATGCTGAAACTAAAAAGACGAACAAGACAAAAGACAAATGTCTGTCACCCCAGTCACCCACATATGATTAATTAAAAAATATATATATTTGGTACTGATTTTATACCACTTAGTTTTACACCAGTAATAATTAGCTAACATGTGTTGAGTATTTATCAGGTTCTCTTTCTACGCTCCATGGCTATATCTGCATGACCTCATTCAATCCTCAGTCAGCCCAGGAGTGGGGATTGTTGTGACCACCTTATGGAGGAGGAAACTGAGGGTCGCAGGGTTAGGATGTTGTCCAGGGTTGCACAGAGCCAGGCAGTGAGAGAACCGGGGCCAAAGAAGACCCCTTGGACTCTGGGGTCCTCGGATCATCCCCGAGCTGGGCTCACCACGGGTCTCGCCTCCATCAGCAGGTGCCAGGTGCCCGCCAGGAGCCAAGCTCCACAGGGCAGGAAACGCAGAGAGAACAGGGCACATCCCTGCCCAGGCAAGGGCCCTTGCTGTCTCGGGAAGCTCAGCTCTGGCTGGTTCCTTGTTTATCTTTTAAAAATGATCATTGTTTTTTTTCATAAAGGCCCCAGTATTTGCCAAGGAGAAGGGGAAACCGTTCCAATGGAAACAGGACAAAGACTTTCAAGCCGGGGTTATCCTGGCTTCTCATTTGGAAAGTATGTTTTTGCCAAGGTTGGGGTGGCTGTCGGAGACAGGGAGTGTGAAGGGGTCATGCCCCTCCACGACCTCCCACCCCACCCTGGCCACTCTGATATTTCATTTCTTCCTGGAACATTCTGCCAGGACACGGGAGCCCTTTCCTCCCGCCGGCATGATATTCAGGAGTGGAACACACTCCCTGTTTTTTATTTTGTTTTCCAGCAAATGGAGTGACATTGCAGTGGGCTGGTTTGGCTTCTTGGTAGCTGTCCTGTGCCAGATGTGGGGCTGGGCCGTTGACCATTGGCTGATGTGGGCCTGAGCGCTTTTTGTGGGTTTTACTGTTTGCGCTGTATCTTTCCTTCTCAGCTGCAGCCCTGGTAGAAGACCTCTCTCTCGGGGGTCTAGTGTGTGTCAGACACTGGGGTCAGATCCTGGGACATGTGTAGTTGCCTCATGTAACCCTCGCCTTGGCCTCATGACTCTGAGCTTCCCGGCACCCTGGTTATGATGAGAGATCTGAGGTCCAGCGGCTCTGTGACGCGCCTCCCAAACCCAGGGTCACACAGCTAGGAGAATACCCAGGTCTATAGAGCTTCTCTCCCCTACCAGTCCCTGCCTGACACTGAAATTGGTCAACACACATTTATGGAGCTCCTACTGTATACTTAGCATTTATACCTACCTTTATATACAGCTCCATAAATGCTGGGTATAAAGGCATTTATGGAGTGCCTACTGTATACCTAGCACTTACGGAGTTCTTGCTGTATGCCTAGCATTTATGGAACTCTAGCTTTGTCAGTGGGAGCAGGTAGAGAAGAGGTCAGAATATTCAGAGAGGAAACTAGCTTGAGAGGGAAAAATCTGGAGGATGACACAGAAAGGATAGTTGGGCATAAACAGATCCTGTTGTATAGACCAACAACTCAGTGTGTGTTTGGAAGCAACAGACAACACCCTACTCTGCACCCCCCTCCACCCCTTGCTGAGGACTTGGTGAGCTGTGGCCTGGTGAAAGCTGGGAACTTGTGAGATCTTTGTTCAGACATATTTTCTGCACATCTCCTGTGCCCCGGGCTCTGAGAGTAAGGAACGGATGGAGGGCCAGGCCACGTCTGCCAGGGCTCCAGGCCCCGTAGATAACTGGAGACAGATGACCACCTTCCATCCCAGGGGTGACCCCAGACTTGGATGCGGGGGAGCCCATGCCGCTGCTCTGCCCCAGGACAGTGGGGTTTGCTGACTCTGTCTGGCTGCTGCGACCAATGCCTGCGATCTAATCCCGCCCGCTTCTGTCCTCCCAGATCTCCGGATGGACCCAAGCCCTTCCAGACATGGTGGTGTCGCACCTCTTCGGGAAGGTGAGCGTGTGACCTGGCGTTCTGTTCTTCAGTCACGTGCTGCCCCGCGCAGAGGGCGCGGAGCAAGGGGACAACCCCCCGACCCTCCCCAAACAGAGAGTCGTGACTCATCCGCAATCGTCCGATCATTCCTTCTCTCTCGCTCTCCCTTCAACAGAAGTGTTTTTAAACAGCTTTATTGAAGTACAGCACATATTGAAAGCATAAAATGTGACAGATTTTGGCATTCGTATACACCGGTAAAAACCAGCATGAAGTCCAGGTGGCTAACGACACAGCTTCCCCCAGGACCTCCCCGGGGCCGCCTTCTCTTGGTCTTCCTCTGACCCTCTTTGGGTCGCTGCAGACTTGCCAGAATTCCCTAGAGTTTTATGTAAACAGCATCACACTGTATGGGCTCCTTAATTTTTCAGTCTGGATCCATCTGTGTTGATGGGCATATTGAGAGTTCATCCCTTTGCTGTGCTGAGTGGTGTTCGGTGGTGTGGATGGACCAGAGGTTGCGTCTCCATTCACCGATTGATGGACGTTGGGTTCTTTCCAGTTCTGGGCTATGACAAAGCCAACAACAAGCACATCTATGGACTGTGTCAGCCTCAGTCCTAAGGGACTCTGTGATTCGTGTGAGAAAGACTTTTTACTCCCAGTTATGGATATATATATATATATATATATATACACTTTCCCCCACAGTGGTGGATGAGGAAACTGAGACCAGAAGGGCTGAGTGACCTCTGTGAGGTCTCACAGCCAGCGAGAGGGGCTGAGATTGGAGCCCATGAGTCTGGCTCCAGCGTGGGTTCCCGTAACCAATGCAGGACGCTGGCCGCCTGTGCCTCCGCTGGTACCTGGCTCTCAGACGGGCTGTTGTGCACTGAGGCTGGTCTGAGCCAAGGCCCTGGTGATGCGGGAGTGGTGTGTGGTTGGGCCCTGTCCCCCGGGCAGCCTCTGGCTTTGTTCCTCCTGCTGAGGGAGAGGGCGGGACGCGGGTCTGCAGTGCCCCTCGTTGCCCGTCCACCCTGGAGTGATGTGTTCTGTCCCCTGTGTGTGGCCTACACACCACTGCCTGCTCCGCAGCTGGAGAGCCTGACATTATGACACCGGGGAAGCAGATGTCTGCTGGGCTGCTGCAGTGTGCGTTGCACTGGTCCTCGTGTGCGTTGCGCTGGTCCTCGTGTGCGTTGCGCTGGTCCTCGTGTGCGTTGGTGTGGCTGCTGCAGCAAAGCACCACAAGCTGGATATCTTAAAACAACAGACATATATTCTCTCTCACTTCTGAGGCTAGGAGTCTGAAATCAAGTGTCGGCCAGGCCTCAGTCCTCCAATGGGACTAGGGGAAGGTCCTTCCTTGCTTCTTCTGGCTTCCGGTAGCTTCAGCATCCCTTGGCGGGTGGTCCCTCACTCCAGTCTCTGCCTCCATCTTTGCACGGCTTTCTCTGTATCTGTTTCAAATCTCCCTCTTTCTCTTACAAGGACGCTGGTTCTAAATCTCTGGATTTAGAACCTACCGGGATAATGCAAGATGACCTCATCTCTGGATCCTTAACTTAACTACGTTTGCAAAGACCTTTATTTCCAAATAAGTTAACTTCACAAGGTCCAGGAATGTGATGTGAACACATCACTGGGACAACCTTTCAAGCCGCCAAAGTCCTGTTTTTTTCTATTTCAGTTTCCATTACATTTCTCCACCCTGAGTGTATAATGTGCACCTCATAGGAATATAGGAAAGATCAGAGCCACTGTCTGTATTTTCTTGAAGGGGAGTGTCAAGTATAGAGTGAGAACTTTGCCTGACCGTACCTGAAATTACTTGGGGTGTCTGTTGGTGCCCCCGACTTACTGCAGTTGTTTTGATCTGTAACCCCAGCGCAGTTCCTCAGAGTGTGACTTTGCTGATTTTTTTCCGGGAGAACAGCTGGTTGGTCCCTGTTGCTTCAGTAATCGTGGACTGTCTTGACACAGCCCTGGGCCGACACTGGCCCCTCTTTGCTCCCTCCCACTCTTGGTCTGGTTGTTGTCAATTACATTAGGCCCTTTCATGAAACTGCAGCATCCTCTGTTGTACAAATGAGAAACAGAACAAGCTCATAACTTGTTTGTCTCAAATCACATTCAGAAAGGAACCAGGGAGAGAGAAGGCTGAGGCTGGCCTTCTGCAAAGGTCTGGTTGGCCCTCCTGGGAATCAAGATTGAGCTTCCTTCCGGCAGCTTCCCATTGCATGGGTTAGTTTTGTTTTGCAAACATGAAAAACTTCCTTTCATCTATTTCTATTAAAAAGAAAATAATAGTAATTGCTAAAGTTGCATCAGTGTTTACAATGGGCTTCCTAGACAGCCCAACCTCTGTTAAATCCTACAATTTGATGAAGTAGGTGATGTCACTCCCACTCTTTTTTTTTTTTTTTTTTATTAAAGGAAACTGAGGCTCAGAGAGGTAAAACACTTGTATAATAAAAGGACAGTGATGGAGCCAAGTTCAGACCCAGGAGGACTGAGTTCAGATCAGAACTCCCAAAGTCTGAGCCCAGAAAGGCGCGCTTGTCCCTCCAGCTTTGTGATCGCTCTTCTCGCAGTTGACATTCAGACATCAGTCTGCTTCTGGGTACAGCTTCTACTCTCCCAAAGCGTCCCCCAGGCCCATGGCAGGCCTGTTGATTAGGCAGTGCCGTCTTCACTTTGTACCTGGAAAGATGAAGAGTGGCGAGGGCAGTGACCAGCCAGCCGTAGTTCCCACAGACGACACTCCCCTCTCTCTACGCAGGAGGAAATGCAGAGTAATGTGGAGGTGGTCCACACCTACCGCCACCACATCGTGAACGACATGAACCCTGGCAACTTGCACCTGTTCATCAATGCCTACAACAGGTACCCAGAGCTGTTCAGGCACACGATGGCCGCTTTTGTGGGTCTGGGACTAAGATGGGGCAAGAGAGGGGAGAGCATAAAGTTAAGAGCAGCCCCGGAGCAAACAGGTGAACAGAACAAGGGTGCCCAGTAAAGGCCCCGGGCAGTCAGGTGCCTCCCGGAGTTTTGAGTATTGATCCTTTGCAAGGGGGCTTCCCAGGTGGCACGTTGGCAAAGAATCCACCTGCCAGTGCAGGAGACACAGAAGACGTGGGTTCGATCCCTGGGTTGGGTCGATCCCCTGGAGTAGGAAATGGCAGCCCACTGCAGTATTCTTGCCTGGAGAATTCCATGGACAATGGAGCCCGGCCGGCTACAGTCCATGGGGTTGCAAAGAGTGGATACGACTGAGTGAGCACGCATGTACTTTGCAAGGAGCTTAACTCCACTCCAGATCACCAGGGGTACAAGCACAAGTGACATGCAGTCACATGGCAGATGGTTTGCACATGGACTTACGTATGTGCCTGTGCCGAGGCTGACCCTAGAAGGACCAGAGGTGGGGAGAGCTGGGAGGGACAGGGCGAGGAATCCAGAAAGGCTACTGGGAGGTGAGGGACTCATTCCAAGGGTAAGGAGCAACTGAGCCTGGCTTTTGGCAAGGGAGCAGCCCTCTCAAGCATACCTGGGTGACAGTCTGGGGCTCAGCGAGGGAAGGAGACAGCTCGGGGCCACTGATGTCGGCCAGAGGTTCTAGAATCCCCAAGGAACTCAGTCTGCCACTCCACAGAGGGGTCAGGGTTGAGCCTCCTGGGCTCTGTGTCTCCTCACATGTTAATAACTCAACTTTACAAAGGGCATTCGTGTCCCTTCCCAGCTACCTTCCTCCCAGCCTCTCAGTGATGGAGGGACNCACTCCACAGAGGGGTCAGGGTTGAGCCTCCTGGGCTCTGTGTCTCCTCACATGTTAATAACTCAACTTTACAAAGGGCATTCGTGTCCCTTCCCAGCTACCTTCCTCCCAGCCTCTCAGTGATGGAGGGACCGGCAATACTCGCAGCGAGTAGCTGAAGACACGGAGGCTGAGCACCCATTCATTCAGCAAACACTAGCAAGGACTGGAGTGGGCAGGCTTTTGACTGGGCGGTGGGCACTGAGATCAGCAGCAGCTCCCGCAGCCCCACACGCTGCAGGAAAGAACTGATGCCTCCTAAACTCCATGATGAGGGTGTCCTCACTGTCATCTCCTGCTGGGGAAGCGAAGGCCCAGAGAGGTTCAGCACCCTGCCCGAGGCCACACAGCTAGCAAGCAGAGGAGCCTGATTTGAATCCAGCCGGACCGGCTCCGGGCTGAGCGCTGGGAAAGGGTGTCTCATGCTGGGAGGTGCCAGGCAGGGAGAGGCTGGTGGCCATCCATACAGTGAGAAACCATAGGAGCGTTAGGAGGGAGTGAAAGGATCAGGTCTGAGTTCTATAAAGATGGTTTGGTTACTATGTAGAGGACTCCGAGAACCCGCACTCTCATTCTGAGTCTGATTTTCTTATTGGACCTGTCGTAAACCCTCCACTTCCGACACCGAACCCCTGTCCACCCTTACTCCTTCGGAGGTGTCTTCCTACACTAAACACGTATTTTCCTTTTTTTTTTTTTTGTCTCTTGTACAAGGTGGAGTCCACAGGGAATGTATGAGTCCTGCTGCCCCTGAAGCCACGTCTGTGGACCCAGAGGGGCTGGGGTGGGACCCCACACAGCTTGGAATGTGGGTGGCTGTTTGTCAACTTTACAAAGGGCATTCGTGTCCCTTCCCAGCTACCTTCCTCCCAGCCTCTCAGTGATGGAGGGACAGGCAGTACTCCCAGCGAGTAGCTGAAGACACGGAGGCTGAGCACCCATTCATTCAGCAAACACTAGCGAGGACTGGAGTGGGCAGGCTTTTGACTGGGCGGTGGGCACTGAGACCAGCAGCAGCTCCCGCAGCCCCACACGCTGCAGGAAAGAACTGATGCCTCCTAAACTCTATGATGAGGGTGTCCTCACTGTCATCTCCTGCTGGGGAAGCGAAGGCCCAGAGAGGTTCAGCACCCTGCCCGAGGCCACACAGCTAGCAAGCAGAGGAGCCTGATTTGAATCCAGCCGGACCGGCTCCGGGCTGAGCGCTGGGAAAGGGTGTCTCATGCTGGGAGGTGCCAGGCAGGGAGAGGCTGGTGGCCATCCATACAGTGAGAAACCATAGGAGCGTTAGGAGGGAGTGAAAGGATCAGGTCTGAGTTCTATAAAGATGGTTTGGTTACTATGTAGAGGACTCCGAGCTGGGCGTGAGAGTAAGACTCAGACTAAAAGAAGAACCTGGACAGCATTTGGGAGGTGGAGGCTGTGGCTTAGGGGACAGGTGGGAATGAGGAAGCCTCCACAGAAGGGTGTGATTTGTGCATAAAAGGAAAAAAAAAACACATCTGGGCGTGAGAGTAAGACTCAGACTAAAAGAAGAACCTGGACAGCATTTGGGAGGTGGAGGCTGTGGCTTAGGGGACAGGTGGGAATGAGGAAGCCTCCACAGAAGGGTGTGATTTGTGCATAAAAGGAAAAAAAAAACACAGAGAACAACAAGGTGGAGTCCACAGGGAATGTATGAGTCCTGCTGCCCCTGCAGCCACGTCTGTGGACCCAGAGGGGCTGGGGTGGGACCCCACACAGCTTGGAATGTGGGTGGCTGTTTGCCAGAGGGGCCAGTGCAGGACTCCGGGGGTTGCCTGGGTGGAAGGGGGCCTCCTCCAGCGGAGAGTACACTGTTATAATGGCTCATCTGCTTGCTGTCTGCAGCCGGCGGGACCTGGAGATCGAGCGGCCGGTGCCTGGAGCCCACACGGTCACCCTGCAGTGAGTTGCCCTTCCCCTCTGCGCTGTCTCTTCAGCTTTGCTGGCCGGTGCCGGCAGCATCTTAGCCCTGAGCTTGGCAGGACTGCCTGCCTGGTGCTAAGACAGCCCAGTGGGCAAGACCTGGGTGGATCCTAGTCAGGGATTGGGTATGACCCAGCCTCACTCATCTGTTTGTGCAGGAGTTTGGTTTGTAGCGCATCCCTGAGACCTAGGGTTGGGGGGACCTCAGATCTCAAATAAGCCATGCTAATAACCTGACAGAATTTATGAAACACCTACTCTATGCCCAACCGTTTGAGGCTTTGCTTCACAGAGTCTGGAGACAAATAAGGCACAGGACCCACTTTGAAGTGCTTTATAAAACTAGAAGGAAAAGACAGTCCTGGGTATGACCAACTGCATTCCACCAGTAATGACTATGTCTTATTATAGTTCCTTACATGAACCATATTATTTGACACCTGAATTTGGCACATGCAATTTCCTTAATTAGGTGTGTCCTTTTTGTCTCTGTTTTTGATGACTGGCAAAGTCCTACTCATCCTTCCTTGAGGAGTACTTGAAAATAAAATATCAGGGTATAGAAATTCTCTGACTGAAATTCATACTAGGGTGTAAATGACTACTTACCCATTTGATCCTAAGAATAAAGCAGAGGGTGGAGAAAGAAGGCAGTAAAAGAGCAAAGAGTATGGGGGAAAACAAAATAATTTCTTTTCTTTTTTTTTTAAGAATTCTGGTCCCAGCTTGGCAGGTCTGGGAGCATGAGAATCTTTAAATGAACCTTGTGTTAACTCTTCGCCTCTCCCTGCCCCCAGGTGTCCTGCTCTGTTGGTGGTTGGGGACAGTTCTCCTGCTGTGGACGCTGTGGTATGTAGAAATCACCAGTAGCTTCTGTGCTTAAATTGATGGTCCAGATCTGGTTGACTTTGTATGAAGTCTCTCTGCCCGCCCTCTGCCCTTCCTCTGCTCCCATCAGAGCAAGTGACATCTTCTGGATGCCGTATTGGACTTTGGGCAGAGGGCCCAGCCAGCCGCTTCCTTCCCTGGCGACTGCCAGCCCTAGTTACTTGGCAGTGGGCCTTCTAACTCGTCTCCCAGGCCCCTCACCTGCCGAGCTGCCTCCCACTGGCTTGTTTATACGGGCGTGCTGCCACTTGAACTCCTGGCCAGGAGACTCTCTGCCCATTTGGGAGTCAGGTGGCACTTTCAGACCTGGTTGGAGCCTTATCATGTGACAGGGCAGAGAGGGACCTGGGGAGCAGAGCTTAGGAAAGGCTCAGTTCACCCCTTAATTCCCACCTGTGATGTTGTAAAGGTAAAACAAGGACTCTGTCTTTGCAACATCACTATAGCTGGGGACATGGGCAACTTAGGGGCTATTGGGAAAAGTCTAGAATTGTGATGTGCTTTGAGAGGTGAGCTAGCACAGGGTCTGCAAATGTTCATTTAGTAAAGACCTGGGGTATCCAAATGAACCATGAAATCTAGTCCACTGGAAATGGCAACCCACTCCAATATTCTTGCCTGGAGAATCCCATGAACAGAGGAGCCTGGAGGGCTATAGTCCATGGGGTTGCAAAGAGTCAGACACGACAGGCAACTAACACTTAACCTTAAGTCCACTGGACACAATCGTAGGATGTATCAATAAAGATACAGGGCTTACATTAAGAGAGGTGATAATTCTACTTTAGGCACCCTGGACATCACAAGTGAGGATTTTCCCACTTCTGGATGCACTTTTAAGAGGGTCACTGAGAAACTGAAGAAAGAAACCAGTTTGGTGGATGTGGTTTCATGTGAAGAATAGTTGTCAGGACTGGGGATTGAATCTGAAGAATCATTGGCAGCAGCTAAAGAAGCCCGTTCATTTAGTGACTGTTTCTGTAGCAACTTCTACAGTTTAGCTAATCTTCATCACAACCCTTTGAAAAAGATACTATCTTTATTTTACTGATGAAGAAACTGAGGCTCAGAGAGGTTAAGTAACTTGTCCAAGAGCACACAGCTCATGGTAGCAGGGCTAGAATTTAAAGCCATCTGTTTAATGCCACAGCTTGTGCGCTTTCTTCCATACCAGTAGGAATATTGGAATTTCTGATGATGGTAGCAGAGTGGCGGAGAGGGGGTGAAGTTTATGACTTTGGGCTCAGGTAGGAAATTAGAAATTTCTTCTTCTCCCTCTTCCCATCCAGGTGGAGTGCAACTCGAAATTAGACCCAACGAAGACCACTCTCCTCAAGGTACAGGGAAAACGATGGGGGGGTTGCATTTCTTAGAAACACCAAAAATTTTCTGCAGAATTGAGTTGTGCCTGATTATAGCATAACTGGTGGTCAGAAACCACGGAAATGATGACTGTCCGTTCAGAAACACCGACTGAGTGCTGGCTGGTAACCCAAGACTGCAAAGATGAAGGGATCTATGTATGGGACTCCAGGAGCTTATGGGCGGCTGGCCATGGTGCTCTGGAGAGGGATGGACAGGAATTGTGTGGGCAGGGCCTGATTCTAGACAGACTCTGCCCACTGCACCACCCTGTCCTGCTTTATGGGCCCCTGGAGCTCAATTCCCTTGTCTTGTCACTACATCCTCATTGGCTGAGGGTCTCCCCGGGTTAGCTGACTTTGACCTTGAGCCTGGACCGTAGGCTGGCCACAACCTCACTCACTCTCACTGGAAGAGACCTTCCAGCTCTGTTTCCCCATCCTTATCCCATCCGCATTTCCCTCCCCAAGTGCTCCAGAGCCCTAGGCTTTGGATAAATCTTCACACGTGCCTGAAATGGCTTTAAGCAGCAATGGCTTTGGACGTGGCGATTTAATAGGACCTTCAGAAGCGACAGCATTTACCAAGGATGGCCAACCAAGAGCCTCATCAGACCGGAAGGCTTGAATGTTCCATTTTCCTTCCGAGGGGTCTTTAAAGAGATCATGTGTATGGGGTCTTGTGCAGTGAACGCTTTCTGGTCAGACAGATCCTGCTTGGGACTTTACAAGTTCCTCCAGTTCTCTCTGGCCCAGTTTCTGCCTCTAAAGTGGGACAGCCATCCCTTCCAGGGTTCTTGAGGGGCAGAGCGAAACCACCTATAGGGCCTAGCACAGCGCCTGGCCTGTCATAAGCTGCAAATAATGGTGCCGAGAAGGCAGAGTTCAGTGCTGACATGGTTAGTAATCAGATCAGCCTAGCCAAGTGAGGTTGGGGTTTCCCCATCCATAACTTCACAGGGCAGAACCCGGGGTAGGGCAGCAGGCAGAGTGGATGCCCACTCGCAGCCAGTCCACAGAGCCGGCATGCCCTCCACTGAGGCCTTGCACTAACCAGTTTCCCTGTCTCCCCTAGATGGCAGATTGTGGTGGCCTCCCACAGATCTCTCAGGTGAGTCACGCCTGTCTCCACTCCCCACGTGGAGAGCAGGGGTCTCTGGGACCTGTTACCCCCTTTACTCTCACTGCTTGCTCCCCTCCGCCCCTGCACCGTGACGTCTGATGACACGTTGTAGACCTGTTACCATTTGTAAAAGTGCTTGCACGTCAGGATGTATCGGATCCTCCTGCAGGAGCCCCTGTGGGGCAGATGACACGGGGTTCAAGGCAGGAAGGGATTTGCTGAGCAGACATAGCTTGGCAGTCATGGACCAGAATCTAGGTATGCCTGACCCCGAAGACCAAAGGCCGTAGCCATGGGCTCCCGGAGCCCAAGGCCAGAGCAAGGAGCACAGAGAGGAGATGGGCCAAAGTGTGCCTGTGTGTGCCTATGTGTGTGTGCACATGTGTGTGTGTTCATCCACACATGTATATGCGTGTGTGTGTCTGTGGGCACCCACGTGTATATATGTATGTGTCTCTGTGTGCATGTGTATGTGTGTACATGCACATGTGTATATGTGTGTGTGCATGCACGTGTGGATATGTATGTGCCTGTGGGTGCATGCATGTATGGGTGCATGCACATGTGTATATGTGTGTGCATGCACGTGTATATGTGTGTCTGTGTGTGCATGCAGCAGTAATCAGGCACAAATGGCCTTGTGTGGCTCTCTTAGCCTCCCTCTCCAGTGTCCCTCTCTGTTTCTACTGGCAAAGAACAAAGTATTTTCATGTTCGAATCTGCTGTTGGGTTTTGCCTATTAATAGCTGGGAGAAGCCAGAGAAGGGTGGGATGGTTCAGTTTCAGAGGGAATAGATGGGTTCCCAGTCGAGCCTGCTTAGACGTAAATAAGAGTTAATAGCTGCACACTATTTTATGATGGGCTGTTTATCCATGCAACCTGCTCAACACCCTGCTCAGACAGTGCAACTTAAATTGGCTGAAGAGAAGGGGCACCATTATTCCTTCCTCTCTCCCTCCTTTATTCCTTTCTCTATTTGAAATGAGAAGACTCTAACCCTAGCCATAATTAAAGCATGTTTTATTTTATTTTATTTTGGTGTGAGATCTTAGGTCCCCAACCAGGGATCGAATCTGTGGCCCCTGCAGTGGAAGCGCAGAGTCCTAACCACTGGACCGCCAGAGAAGTCCCAAAACACATTGTAAATGTCGTGGCAGGAGCTGAACCAGCCCAGCCCCGCAGGAGGGCAGCCCAACAAGAGCCAGTGGCTCTGTAGCCCTGCCTTCTCCTGCCCTGCAAGCTGGGTGTGTTTACAAAGGGCACTCCCACCCTTCATTCCGTTCAATCCCTCCAATAAGCTTTAGAGAGAGGAAGAACGTGCCTTCTACCGCAGCCACAGAAGGGGAACTGAGGCTATCAGGCGGCAGAGATTGCCTATGGGCATGCAGGGGAGTTGAGTTTGGGCCAAGATCTCATTTCCAAGCCCATCCTCTTGTTTTGTCCGCCATGTTGAACACAGATGCCCTTGGCTTTCTGCAGCTCCAACTTGCAACTCTCGTCCTTATCTTATCGCCCCGCGACTCCTAGAGGGCACTTTTAGCACAGGCTCTTCCCCTGTAGCTCAGTCGGTAAAGAATCTGCCTGCAGTGCAGGAGACCTGGGTTTGATCCCTGGGTTGGGAAGATCCCCTGGAGAAGGAAATGGCAACCCACTCCAGTATCATTGCCTGAAAATCTCATGGACAGAGGAACCTGGTGAGCTGCAGTCCATGGGGTCGCAAAGAGTCGGGCATGACTGAGCGACTAACACTTCTTTAAATATCACCTGGCCCTTTGAGAACAGTGGCAGGAGTTGGTGGAGGTGGGCAAGGCCGCTCTGATGATGGCCCACCAGTGAAGTGGAAGGGTGTGAGAATAGACCCAGGACATTACATTTCAGAGTTGGAATTAATTACCCTTTAAATATGACCTTTACCCAAACATTCACCTCCTGATTTAGTTAAACTTTGAGAGTAATTGGTCAAACTGGGTATGTTTGCAGCAGTCCAACTCATTTTATTTAAAGTAGCCCAGTTGATTAAGAGATTTGTCTGTTCGTCCATCCTTCTATCCATCCATCCATCCTCTCATCCTATCCTTCTTTCTTTTCATTTTTCCTTTCCTTTCATCCTTGCATCCTTCCTTCTTTAAGACCATCCATCCTTCTTTTATTCATCTATCCATCTTCCCTCCTTCTTTCCATCCACCTTTTTTCATTTTCATCTATCCATGTATCCACCATCCTTTCATCCAGCCAGCCACCAGCCTGCCTGCTACTGGGGTGAGAGTAAGCTGCTATGGGATTTGGAAAGCCCTGGGTTAATGTGCAGGCCCACTAATTAACCAGAAGGCCCTGGATGGATTGTTTATCTCTCCAAATCTGTTCAGCTACGAAATGTGTATGAAGATGGTACTAACCTTGTAAAATCATTGTTCTGGACACATCAGTTTATCCAATGATACATTCTTCACAGAAATCCTCAGTTGCAGGTGTAGCACTCTGCCCATATTATATAGGTGAGAAAGCTGGCTCAGACCAGTCACGTAACTTGACTAAGTTCCTCTAGCTATGCGGTGAATTTGAACGTTCTTCCTGGCCAAAGCTAAGTTTGTTCTCCATAATCATCCTGTTCTTTGCTTTCCTTTTGTATTTTTGTCCTGTCAACACGTGGTGTTTCCGTCTTTTGCCAAGCTCTTTAATGAAGGTGACCGAAGGCCTGGCTCCCGATGGCCCCGAGTGATGCGGACCCTGGGAGACTGACTACACTTTTGCTCTTTTTTCTTGCAGCCGGCCAAACTGGCCGAGGCCTTCAAGTACTTCGTGCAGGGCATGGGATACAGTGAGTATGGCCTTTCCCAGCAGGGGGTGGGCCGAGGGGCAGCGGTGGGAACTGGAAATGGATTGGGCTGAGGATTCTGTGTCACCATGGGCAGCTTTAGCTTTTCGCACACTGGGCACGTCAGGGAAGAAGTATTTAGGCGCGTGGAGGGTGGGCCGCAGTGCAGAGCTTCCAGTGTCTCCTCATATCCTAGTGGCTCATTCTCCCTCTGTTGTTGAATGGAAGCTGTTTCACACCAGGGAACGTTTTAAGGTGTGGGTAAGGACTAGCCCTCTGAGGACCAAGAAGACAACATCCCATGAAACCATGGAAATCTTTTTAAATGTTGATTACCTGCTTCCCTAAGAGACTTGCAGTGAGGATGGTCATGGTGGTCATGGTGACGTGAGGATGGATGGTGGCGATGATAATGGTGGTGGTGGGAGTGATGGTGGTGACGGTGATGGTGCTGGAAGTGATGATGATGTGGTTGGTGTGAGGATGGTCCTGGGTGAGACAGTGGTGATGGTGATGACGCTGGTGGTGGTGATGAAAAATCATTAAGTCCTTTTTTTTTTTTCTCATTTAACAATCACGGTAATCCTAGGAGATACTCTTATCCTCATTTTACAAATGATGAAACTGAGGCCTTGAGAAATTAAGCAAGAAGCAGAGTGGGGATCTGTGAAAGTTCTTTGAAAACTGCAAAGCTCTGAGCAAATGGGTGATAAAGTCACTTATATTCAAGGCAGAGCATGTCTGCTAAATCATTAGATTTGAGAATTGAAGGATAAAAAACAGCATAACTAAAGAGCCTGCAGCCTCCTTGTGTTTATGGTTCCAGTTTATTCACAGCACACAGCCCCTTTTCAGCAATGCAGTCCCATGACCGGGACAGACAGCCCTAAGTTCAGCCACACTCCTGGGCAGCATCCACCGTTGGTACATGTTGGTGTGTCAGCCACGGTTTCAGCCCTGATGTGGTTGGTTTTGCGCTCTCTCTCTCTCTCTCTGCTGCCTGGATTTCTAATTCGAGTGCCCATCTTAATTAAGAAGTCTGAATGTCTGGTCACTTCCTTTTTTTCCCCTTTATTTTCCTGAGGCTTAAACTGTTTGCTCATTTAAAATAGTAATGTTATGTTTGGTCTGCTGACCGCAGTCTTCAGATTGGCTTCGGCCACATTTAGTTTCTAGCACAGCTGAGAGCAGGCAAGCCTGATTTTCATGCTCCAGGCAGGAGTCATGTCCGAAATAGCCCTCCTCCAACAGAAAACATCTGCCTGTGGGTCGCTGCCCCTCTGGGAAAATGTGCAGCAAAGGCAGTAACTCGAGAAGGGCTTTGTTTTCCTTGCAGGCATAAACGGCAACTCGGTTGTTTTGAACCTGCCATGGGTTTGGATTTCTGCTTTGAAAGTGCATTCTGGGGAGAAAGGAAGTGGGAGGCCGGCCTTGTTTGCCCCCACCTGCTATGTCGGCTTCTATTTCCAGAAAGCAGCCTGCAGATCATAGGGAAAGACAACAGAAAGAGCTAGAGGCATCCACCAAAGACGAGGACAGGAATCGTTTATTTCCCGAGTGCCTGCTCACAGCCGTGGGCCAGTGTGACAAGCCCTTAGCACCCATGACTCCATGCTAGGGTCACTAGAGCCCTGCAGGGTCAGTGAGACCCCAGATGTGGGATCCAGGAACAGGGGGGCTCAGAGAAAGGATGTGAGCGACAGGTGTGGGATTGATTCTGATTTTTTTCCTGGATTCAGGAGCTAGCTCTTTAAGAAGAAGATTCAGTATGCAAGGATGAATTCTGTTTGCCAGTGTATATGGCGAAAAGCCAACACATGCCCACTGAGCCAATAACATAGCCCCTCCATGCGTTTGTACTTATCACCGCCTCAGCGTGTGGCGTCTTTTACTCAATGTGATCTTGACAAAGAGGCTTCAGTCGGCTGAAGGAGTAGTCTCGTAGGGTGGCCATAACAAATCTCCACACATGCATGGCTTAAAACAACGGAAATTTATTCTCTCACAGTACTACCGTTCTAGAGGCTAGAAGTCCAAAACCGAGATGTAGGCAGGGGCATGCTCCCTGTAAGGATTCTCAGAAGAATCCTTTCCCTCGTCCCAGCTTCTGTTGGTTGCCAGCAGCCCTTGGCTTGTGGCTGCATCACTCTGACCTCTGCCCTGTCTTGACACGGCTGCTCCCTGAATGTGCATCTGTCTCCTTTTAGGAAGAAACCAGCCATCACATTAGCACTCACCCTAACCAGGATGAACTCATCTAGACAGATCTGCAAAGACCCTATTTCCAAATAGGGTTATAGTCAAGTTATAGTCAGAGATTCTGGTGCTCGTGAACTTGGGAGGGTGCTCTTCAACCCAGTATAGGTGGGGTTCTTCATCCCATCTTCTCAGCCACCTGCCATGTTTAAGGGCATTTTAAGTCCTTCGGAATAGACGGTGCCATTAAGAGTTCCTGGGAGCTCACAGGTTGCCGCAGGAAGAGGGAGCTCATAGGCTGCCCGCAGGAAGAGGTGACTGCTGGCCATTCTGTGTGGCCTCAGTTTCCAGCCTGTGGCAGGCAGGGATTAGCCGGGCCAACTATGAACATCCTCCTGACTCTAGAGACTGTTGACATCACAGGGTGGTGGGCACGCACTCGGGCGCTGATACCTGGGGGTCCATGGTAGTATTTTACATACAGGGCCGGGGTCTCAGAGAGGGACGCTCCTCGAGTCCCACCGCTGGTAAGCCAGTACCATACAGCTGCGATCGAGACTCAGCTGGTGGGCTCATGCCAGGGTGGGGCCCATCAGTCCTCACCCAGCCTGAGCCTGGCTCTTCACCTCTGCGAGTGGGCATGGAAATGACAGGGAGCCCAGCGGCTGGATGCCTTGAAGACGAACAGGGCAAAGGTTCCACAGGCAGGCAGGGCACGCGGCAGGCAGCGTCGCCGAGGTGCGCGCGCCTCCGGCCTTCGCCCACCCCTCACCGGGCTCTCTCCTCTCTCCCCAGTGCCCTCCGCCAGCATGACCCGCTTGATGAGGTCTCGCACAGCGTCAGGGTCCAGCGTCACGTCCCTGGAGGGCGCCCGCAGCCGCTCGCACACCAGCGAGGGCGCCCGCAGCCGCTCGCACACCAGCGAGGGCACGCGGCTGGACATCATCCCCAACTCTGGCGGCCCCGGGAGCAGCGCCGGGCCCAGCTCCACGGAGGTGTCCTGCTAGGCGGCCTCGGGGCCAGCCGGCCGCCCCTGGACTCTGGGACCGATCGCTGTAGCTGCCCCTCCTCTGGGCCCCCTCCCCACCCCTGCCTGCCAACCGCACGTTAACTCGTAACTCGGTATTAATCCAAAGCTTATTTTGTACAAGTGAGCTCTGGTGACGACACGGTGAGATTGGGTGTTTGTGGGGTCGCCCTTTCTGATGAGGGTAGGGCGGGGTGGACCAAAGGGAAAGATGCACCTCAGTGCCCACCCTGCAAATGAGGGGCTGAGAGGCCACCCTCCTACCCTCCTTCGGAGACGCCAAACTGCCAGAAACCAGCACAGAGTAAACACTCGATCTATCCAAGGCTAGCCTGGCCGGAGCATCCTGGCGCAAAGGGACACCTTGTTGGAAGCCCAGCCCGCCTACTTCCTGTTTCCTCTCCAACTAAAGAAAAAACAGACCCAGATTCTGGAAACCAAGCCCTTTCTGATTGGGGAGGGGGAGAGCAGGGAGTGGTGGGGAGCTCTTAAAAAAAAAAAAAGCCAAACAGGAAGCAGGGAGAGAGGTGGAATTGACGTGGAGGCTCCGAAGTATTTGGAAAAAGCAAATCTCCATAGTTAACTTGAAGAAATAGATTTTTTTTTTTTTACACGTTTGTGCATATATACACTTTTTATGGTTGACGCCTACAAGCCTGTTTTCCTGGCATTTTTTAACGGACAACAAAAGTAGGGACAAAATCCTCCAGTTTTTCAAAGAAACGGTTTTGGCAGGCATTTGGTATTTGTGTGTTTAAAGCTTTGAATCAGCTGCCTGCCTCCCCCTCCATCGCCCCTACTTACCACCCCTAATATGTGAACGAGTGGTTATTTCATTCATGGGGAAGAGTGTGTAGATTTGTAGTTGTTTTCTCTGAAATGGCGAGAAAGATTGCAGACAGCTGGGCCTGGCTGTGACGGGTCTCCAGGCAGCAGCGCTGGGGCAGGGGCATTGGGGTGGGGTGGCATTTTTGGTGATTAGACGTTAAGGAGTTCCTTGTGGTTGTGATGGAATCCAGTGCAGTTGTGATTTCAGTCGATCTCATCTGGTTCCCAGGAATCGTGTGTGATTAAGTTAAATCCTGCTTCCAATCTTTGACAATGTGGGGGTGAATCTGAACTTGACTGCCAAAGGTTTCTGACCTGGTGACCTTCCAGAATCTTCAGCTAGGGGGTGTGATTCACATGGGGAGTGGTGGCCCAAAAAATGTACGGAGTCTAAAATGTGTATTCCATGGGATTTCCTTCTCTCTCCCACTTTCCTCTCTTCCCTCTCCTTCTAACTTCTCCCTGAGCAGGGTGGCACCACTGACATTTCTGGGCAATGTCAACATAGTTGTCGAGTTCCTGTACTACTTACTGCCTTTCAATCTCATTTTGGCTAACCATGGATCTTCGTATAGCAAGTTTTGATCAGGATGAATGGAAGAGCGTGCATCAGCCACCGGGGCCTGGTGGTTACTGGGAGGAAGCAGTCAAGCCTTCTAGGTAGCTTGGGGGATTATCAGTTTACCTGTCACCTACCACCTGGGAGGCAGAAACGGCTGAATCAGAACAAGCTGTTATGTACAAGTCTTTCCAGAAGAGTTTCTTAAGGAGATATTTGTATTTATTTCCAGACCAATAAATTTGTAACTTTGCAGTGGCTTGTGTCTTCTTCCCCTACCTGAGAGATCATGCATTGAGGTGGGTCTTTCCTTACCTGGGCCTTCCTGCCCACATGCCCCTCACCTTTGGAATTCTTCAGAGCATCACTGTCCAATAAAAATACAATGTGAACCACTGATGTAACTTCAAATCTTCAAGTAGTCACATTAGAAAACGTAGAAAGAGACAAGTGAAATGAATTTTAATAATACANCTGCCCACATGCCCCTCACCTTTGGAATTCTTCAGAGCATCACTGTCCAATAAAAATACAATGTGAACCACTGATGTAACTTCAAATCTTCAAGTAGTCACATTAGAAAACGTAGAAAGAGACAAGTGAAATGAATTTTAATAATACATGTAAGCCAGCATATCCAAAATATTAACATTTTAACATAGAATCAATATAACAATTATCGAGGTGCCTTGCATTCTTTTCTTCCTACTGAGAAATCCAGGCTATATTTTCACATCACATTCACAAACCAGCCCCATTTCCGTCACTTTAGTAGCCAAATAACATAGTGACAAAGGAATCAAGCTTTTCAACCTATAGTTAAGAAGGAAACATCTTTTTTTTTTACATTTTATTTTTATTATAGGAAAGTGTGTGAAAAGACCACCCAGTGATAAGCTTGTAATGCTGTTTGCACTTGTATTTAAAAATGTTAACAGGTTTCACTACAATCTTTTTATTTAAGATTAGTTTAAAATTTATACCACAGAGGATTTCCCTGGTGGTCCAGTGGTCAATACTCTGCACTTCCAAGGCAGGGGGCATGAGTTCAGTCCCTGATCAGGGAACTAAGATCCCACAAGCTGTGCGGTATGGCCAAAAAGTAAAATTACTGGCTCTTCTTCACATGCCTTGAAGAGTTTCTTAGCGTTTATAATAGCTGTCAACACTTTTGTAGTCTGCATCATCATGCAGCAAGTGACTGGGCAGAGAAGCAGGGGAGGGAGACCGTGTGTGCGGCACATGTCAGAGAGGGAGGCAGGAAGAGCTTTAATGCATACAATAAATCCAGCAAATGACATTGCGGGAGACACTGCTTACACTTTGAAGTGTAATCCTCCAAATGTTCCAACTGTGACAACATCATGCGTTTCTTTATTGATAAACGAAATAGCAATGTGGAGGCAGGTCTCAACATAATTTCAAGGTAGTAATGAGCATAATAACATCTTAAGAAAACGGCCACAATTGTGATAAGAAAAATACATGTGATTTCAACTGGCAGTGTTGGGGTTTGTGGACCACATTTAAGTAGGAAGAAATGCTAAATTGCAATTAGAGATGAGATGGTTAGATAGCATCATCGACTCAATGGACATGAACTTGAGCAAACCCCAGGAGAGAGTGAAGGACAGGGAAGCCTGTCGTGCTGCAGTCACTGGACTTGCAAAGAGCTGGACACAACTGAATAACTGAAAAATGACAATGACAATGACAAAAGCAAAGATGCATTTCCCCGTCATCCAAGCACACGGCCCCTGAATTTAATCCATGGATCCCTGGCCCAAGGACCTCTAGCTCAAGGGCCCTGCTTTAGACACAGGAGGAGAAGCATGTAGGCTCATTCTTTTTCTACATTCACAGTAAATGCCTTTTCTGTGTCGGGTCTTGTGTGAGAGACAGGAACAAAGGAAGCACAGGCACAGAAGGGTCAGCAGGAAATCACCATTGCACTGGGCGCATACGTGGCACAGGGCCCCCTAGACCGCCCACGGTCAGCTCCTGGGAGCTCAGGCTTCCATCGAGAGAAGTGAACTCTTGCAGGTGTTTGCGTGTATCGGATGCTATTTAGAGATGGTTTGCCAGCTGGGGACCTATTTCTGTTCTCCTAGCTGCTTGTTTTGGTTTTGATTCCCGGACCCTTGGGTTTCAGCAGCAGCTGGAAGACCAAGTGTACACCAAGACCAACCACGTGCAGGCTCTGTAGGGGACAACAGAGGCCTCCATCTGGCCCTTCCTCCTTCCCCTTCTCAGACACAACCTCGCTACTGGTCATTGGCTAGGACCCTGCCGTACGGTGCTCAGTCGTGTCCAGCTCTGCGACCGCATGGACTGTAGCCCACCAGGCTCCTCAGTCCATAAGATTTTCCAGGTCAGAATACCAGAGTGGGTTGCCATTTCCTCCTCCAGGGCATCTTCCCGACCCAGGGATGGAACCCATGTCTCTTGCATCTCCTTCATTGGCAGGTGGATTCTTTACTACTAGTGCCACTTGGGAGGCCCTAGATATAGCCTAAATCCATCTTGGGCTTCTCAGGCTGCATGAAAACTCTTCAACTGTGTCCCACATGGAATCCAAGGGCAGAAGGGGGAAGTTTGGCTTTCTGAGTTGAAGATGGGATTGGTGAGGAGCCTCCTGCTTTCTAATATCAGATTTCCCTGTGTCTCTAAAGCATAAAACCATGGTCCTAACCCAAAGGCTACTTGACGTTCTGGTTCTGGGACCCAGAACCAAGCAGGTCTTTGTGTCTCTTAACGAGAAGAATAGGATCAGCCTGATTCAGATGTCTATTCACTGTCCAATCAACTATGAATGTAATAGTATCTCAAGATAATTGCCACTACTGTGATAAGAAAAATACAGATGACTTCAACTGGTGATGTTAGGGTCTGTGGTCCACTTTTGCTAGGCTATGCTCCGTTGTGTCTGACTCTTTATGATCCCAAGGACTATAGCCACCCAGGCTCCTCTGTGCATGGGATTCTCCAGGCAAGAATACTGGAGCGGGTTGCCATTTCCTTCTCCAGGGGATTTTCCACACCCAGGGATTGAACCTGTGTTTCTTGTGTCTCCTGCATTCACAGGTGGATTCTTTACCACTAGCACCAGCTGGGAGGCCCACCTTTGGGTCGGAGGAAATACTATGTTCACACACAACTGCTGACACAACCTCACTACTGGTCATTGGCTGGGTCTCTGCTGCACTGTGCTCAGTCATGTCCAACTCTGCAACCCCATGGACTGTAGTCCACCAGGCTCCTCTGTCCATACGATTCTCCAGGCCAGAATACTGGAGTGGGTTGCCATTTCCTCCTCCAGGGCATCTTCCCGGCCCAGGGATAGAACTGGGTCACTGCTGTGTTGGGGTTAGAGCTTAGTTCATGCTACTCCGGCCCCTACCCCACGTACACACGGCAGGGATTCCTAGTAATAGATGTGGTTATAGTAGGTGAATTGCTATGTCTTTTGAAATTAAATCCATTGACAGGCAAAGTCACTGTTGAAGAAAAGGCCTTTCCTCATTCCTGCTCTGAAAAATTTCCTGAATGCCCCGCCCTCTGCAGAAAGCACCGACCATGTGACTTCATGATAAGGACAGCCTGCAGAGATGGTATTACTAATAACAGTCATGTTTAGCATATTTTATGGTTTCTTTCCTCCTTTTTATCTTTTATCTGTGAGGCTGAGTTATCCTTACTTCACAGACAAAAAGCTCACAGAGATGAACTGGCTTCTGCAGCCATTTCTAAAATGGACTATATCACTCTCGCCTTTGAAAACAGTTGGCTGAACACATAACTCACACAACCACCTATTGGCATCTTCAGATTATGGAACATGGATTAGTTCCTGGGGCTAACAACGTGGAGGACCTTATCGCTTTTATTGCCTGTGGGGACGTTTGTCCACCCGTTAATTAGTCCCACCCAGGCAGTGAACTGCTTCTACAATTTTATCTGGTTCTTAATTCTGTCTCCTTTTGCTGGCAGAGTGATATGTTTCTCATTGCTATCAATAAGCCAGCCTGTAGCGGCTTCCTCTTCCTCTTTATGCAAACTTCCTTACACTTCATTTCACTCCCCTGGTTCCCAAGGCACCCGGCAATAGATCTCTAGAAAAGTCGTGTCCGACTCTTTGTGACAGTCCCATGGACTGTAGCCCACCAGGCTCCTCCGTCCATGAAATTTTCCAGGCAAGAATACTGGAGTGTGTTGCCATTTCCTTCTCCAGGGGATCTTCCCGAACCAGGGATCGAATCTGGGTCTCCCGCATTGCAGGCAAATGCTTTACCATCTGAGCCACCAGGGAAGCTCAGTAGATCTCTATCCATCCATCAACCCCTGCTCCCCAGTCCCTGATATGTGCTAGGCTTAGAAGATGCAATCATGGTCCCAGACCTCCAGGTACCCACAGGATGCGAGCATGCTAAGGGACTTCAGTCGTGTCCGACTCTTTGGGACCCCATGGACTGGAGCCCACAGTCCATGGGATTCTCCAGGCAAGAATACTAAAGTGGGTTGCCATTCCCTTCTCCAGGGGATATTCCAGACCCAGGGATCAAATCCGAGTTTTCTGCAGCTCCTGCATTGTAGGCAGATTGTTTACCACTGAGTCAGTGGGGAACCCACCCGCAGGGTACTTGGGAATATAAAAAGACATTGAGTAAATGAGTAAGTGAATGAATGCCAAATGTTCATTTTATATTTACAAGAGATGTTTTCCAATCTCAACACATTTGTCCCCCTGGTCTTTTCTGTATACCAGAATTCCCATTTCTCAGTGCATTTTCAAACTTTTAGCCATTTTTATTGCCATGTATAAAATATCTGGGACCCTAATGTCCACCATCTGCACATTTACTGAAAGTGTTCAGTGTTCCATCATTGCCTCATAATAACTGAAAATACAGGAAAACTCACCCAGTCCAGTAAGACACTTTGCTGATGATTTATTACTTCAAGGCAAAAAGCTATAAATAGGGAATTTGAGAAATGAAAACTCTTCACATTGGATAAACATGTTCCGTGTGACACAAATCATGAGAAAATGAGGAATGCTGAGGACCATGACAGGCTGCCCAAGTGCTATTTTCCCTCTATGGGGAAATTCTAAGACATTTCTTCATGTGTAGTTTTAGTCACTTACAAAAATGGCAGTGTGTGTGTGTGTGTGTGTGTGTGTGTGNCTCTTCACATTGGATAAACATGTTCCGTGTGACACAAATCATGAGAAAATGAGGAATGCTGAGGACCATGACAGGCTGCCCAAGTGCTATTTTCCCTCTATGGGGAAATTCTAAGACATTTCTTCATGTGTAGTTTTAGTCACTTACAAAAATGGCAGTGTGTGTGTGTATGTGTGTTAGTCACTCAGTCGTGTCCGACTCTTTGTGACCCCATGGATTGTAGCCCACCAGGCTCCTCTGTCCATGGGAATCTCCAGACAAGAATACTGGAGTGGGTTGCCATTCCCTTCTTCGGGAGATCTTCCTGACCCAGGGATCGAAACTGGGTTTTCTGCATTGCAGGCAGATTCTTTAACGTCTGAGCCACCAGGGAAGCCTGAAAATGGCAGTCGGAATCCTTAAATATTAAGTCATAGTTTGACAGATATACACACAAGCACACACACACACACATATGTATACATGCAGAAATACACAGCAGGCCATTCTGACCATTCAGGACTCCCAGCTGGGCAGAGTTATTACTTCAGTTACCTTGGGTCAAGATAAGTCTTTAAAAATCAGTGACCTAATTTAATGTAATAGTCACAGGTTGCATTACTTCCCCGCAATTTGTAGGAATACACAGTATTTAAATGTTAATGAGAGCCTAGATAATCATGTCGTTTGAATCTACTTTCTTTGATCACTCTCTGAATCATTTTCAAAGTTAATGTTGCGGCTGTTGCCAGTAAGCCTTTGTCTTGTGCCTTTTGGTTTGCAGGGGTGTGTGGGGGCAGGCTAACCGGGCTTAGCATCAGGAGAGATGGCTCAGCTGTGAGACTAACCTCGGTTGGCAACCTTGGTTGGCAGTTCACTAGTTCTGAAGACAATGAGCAAATACTTTCTAAGGGCCTCAGCTCTGTCTCTAAAATGGGAAATGATGATAATGCCACAGCTCTTAGGCTTGATTCTGAGGATTAAATTAGGCATGCAGTAAAGCATCTAGCCTACTAAAGCTTGGTAAGTGCTCACCAAATGCTTATGCTAAGGGTTAGCACACATTAGTGACATGGTAAATTCAGGTCTCCTTTTTCTCACTCATCTGTGCATGCAACAGATAGTCACTCTAAGCACTTATGTGAAATTCTCCACCAAAAGTTGACTATTCTTTCATTTACCTTTCCCTTATCCCAGGACATGGGGCTACAAGGGACTGGAGAAGTGGACACTCCAACAGGCCTCATTCAGGCTCTGCCTGGAGGCCTCCCCCAAGTCAACTTCTTGTTGCTGTCCAGTCGCTCGGTCGTGTCTGACTCTTTGCATCTCTGACCCCATGGACTGCAGCACGCCAGGCTTCCTGGTCCTTCACCATCTCCCAGAGCAAGGCAGAGTGGAATAAGCAGAGATCGGGGTTTCAACTTTTGAGGGCTGATTTCCCAGCCTCTTTGAGTCCCAGACTTTCCATTTATAAAATAGGGAAGAGATGCTTGCTCAAAATTGCTGCCATGATTAGTAAGATAATTCAAAAGTTAGCAGAGGGCTTGGCACCAAGTAAGCACTCAATGAAGAGATGTTTTTTCATCATGATTGGTAACTTTTATTGGAGCAGGTGGCACCGCGGCTCTGTCTCCTTCCCCATGACTTCAAAACGTGAAACTGAGACTTCCTCTCAGGGACCTGCACAGGACAGATTCCTTTCTCAAAGCAGGGCATTCTGGACACCCCATCCCACCCATCCCTGGGATGAAAGCCCCTCATCCAGGCTTCCTATGATCTTAGAAGCCACGTTCACTTTCCTGAATGGGGAAGCAAATTCAGTAAGAACCTAGTTCTTGGGTGTTTGCTGAATTTCAAAAGGGGTCAGCCCTCACCTGGTCCTTCGAAGCTGTGGATGGCAGCTGAATTCACTCTACAAAAATCCAACATGACCCACGTGGACTTACAGGAAAGATTATTCATGGAGTAATTTCTCTTCCCTAGTGGTTCAGTGGTAAAAAAAAAAAAAAAAAATCTGCCTACCAATGCAGGAACCGTGGGTTCGATCCCTGGGTTGGGAAGATCCCCTGGAGAAGGAAATGGCAATCCACTCCAGTATTCTTGCCTGGAAAATACCACGGACAGAGGAGCCTGGTGGGCTACAGCCCATGGGGGTTGAAAAAGAGTCAGACACAGTTGAACACCTGAACAACAACAAAATTCTCTTCACAAAAGAACTCTTGGGCTTTTTTTTCTTTCGATGAACACGTGCCTTTCTTTTGATATTAAATGTCTCTTTTTCCACGGCTTTTCGGATTTGGCTGATGAAAATTAGATTGTCATGTACCTTTGGAAGAAAGAGATCTTCTAAACACATGTAGGGACACGTACAAAATTTCCTTTATTCATCAAATACACATTGAGCACCACTGTATGCCTTGCACCAGGCATTCAGGAGGTCACAGTAAGGAGGACACATTTTCAATCCCTTTTCCCTCTCTAGGAATCCCTCTGCTCACCACTCAGAATTCCCTCATGAAAAAGGCACCATCCTTCAGTCTGTAGCATCAGGTAACAAAATCATCTTTAAATACATGGTGAGAGCTGGTTCTGATTTGAAGGAGGGAATGATCTGGACGGGAGTCATGGATTTCGGTTTATCCTAGATTTTGTCTGATGCTCAGACATCTAAATAATCTGAAAGTCAGATACACTCTTCTCTTGGGAAAGAAGCTGGAGAAACAGTAATAACCAAAAATGATAGTGAGAAGTCGCTTATCCTGACATGTTTTCCTGCTCTGACGCACAGGGAAGCTCTAGAAGTCGAGGGAAGATACGGGTTACAGAGTCAAACCAACTTGGATTTGCATCCTGACTACCCCACTGACCAGCTGGGTGACTTCGGTTAAGCTCCCTTACCTTACTGAGCTTCCATTTCACATTTGTAAGAACAGAAATAATAACGGGCACTTTTCAACACGACCTCCCAGTTTCCATGAGCTAGTGTAACGGTGCACATAAAGCGCTGAGAACAATGTCTGACATGTAGAAGGTGCTAAATAAAAGAAATGTAGCAGTAAATATTTATACTTAACTAATAAAATAAATAATAGCCTCATTTCCATTAATAACGACTCTCTCTTCCTTTTAGCATCAAACCCTTTTGGCTTTTCACCCCTGTTAAATATACCTCTGTTTTGAAACAACCGGTAAACGTCTGTCTTTGTACCAGAAGTGAGCGTTATGGATCAGTAGACCCACAGTCTGCGAAATGGGTCACCGAGGCAGAAAGACACATGTCCTGGGCCCAGGGACTCTTGCCACCCCAGAGCAACACAGACTGGACCCACTTCTTGGGTCTTGTTTTGACTCACACTCAACCTGGACCCAAGGCTCCCTCAGAGCAGAAGGCTATCACAGGGCACCACTCTGAAGGGTCAGAGATGTGGTCCCAGGGGACCCACCAAGTCCCATGAGCCCCCAGCACGCAGATGGTCAGGTGTGAGGAGGAGGCTGGCTGACTGCCCACTGCCTTGACCAGGAGCAGCAGATTCGGTGCAGGGCTCAATCGCTCCTTCTGAAAATAGACTGACCATACTCTGACCCTGGTGTATTGACCAGGGACTTCTCCCAGGAACAAGAGGAAGTTTATCGGCTTGCATTTCTCCCTGGGATGAACCCAATGCACACCCTTCACAGTGCAGGGGGGAAGAGAAACTTAACTGAAATGGGTGAACAGAAACTTAACTGCAACAATGCCCAGATTCATGGACACAACTGTCCGTCCAAAAACCGAAACCAAACAACCATTCACCTCATTTAGCAAATATTCGGTGACCATGGTAGGCACAGGTCTTTAGAATGAGACAGAGCTTTGGTGTGCAGTGGTCAAAACTGCTAATTAGGGTCCTCCTTGGCAGGGCCCGAAGAATGGACCGGTCCACTGTCCTAAACCCTCTCTATCCTTCTGAATGGGCCCAGAGAGTTTGGTGGTTTGGTATTTAAAGAAGGAATTAGTGATACTGACGATCTAGCTGATTCTGTTCCTTGGGACTTGGGCGAGATCCAGCAGGACTTCCAGTGACTCAGAGAGGCTGGATCGGGCTTGGGTATTGTCCAGAGCTGGGCACTTTCTTTGGAGTGTATGTGGACTGCTGCCAAGGAGAAGACCCACTGTCTGGGCCTGAGCATGCTGTGATGGGTGTTTTGGGTGGGCAGAGACAGGACAAGGGGTCACGGGCCTGGGCCTGGATCTGGGTCATTGGAGATGAGTGGGAAGTGGACAAAAGAAGGCTCAGTGGGGGCCTCTGAAGGCTGGCTGCTTTATAAGCTCTGGGCCCGCCTCGAGTCCAGGTTCTGTGGCTGCTTAATTGGCAATCTCTGAGAAGTCAGGGTAGGAGTCCAAGTCGGCAAAAATATCGTTGGGATTCCGACAGCTCAGATTGCAGAAGCAAGCGTTAATCCAGAGGGCCTGGCGGGAGAAGTCGGGCCCATCGGGACACTGGAAGGAGATGCTGATGGTCTTGGACTTGTAGGGGATACAGCACCGGCTGTCGGTGCAGACTCCACAGTACTTGGGCCGGTAGGCGCGTGTGCTGGTGCAGCCGGCCAGCGTGAAGTTCACGGGCGCTTCTGGCTGGTACACGGCCAGACACTTCTTCCCTTCCTGCGGGAACGGAGGTTTCAGTTGAGATGCTCAGAGGATCAACATTTTCAGCTCCAAGCCCTCAATTCTTCCCTTTTCACTCGCCACGCACCCCATCTTACTTTTGGATCTGCAGCATCTTCAAACTAGGAAGGATCACCCCAAAGACCCAGCTGTATTATGCAAGAGGAAACCGAACGCACAAAGAGACTGCCTTGCCGCGGTGCAGCTCTCTCAACCTGCAATTTCCCTTCTTTCCTGCCTCTGCCTTCCCAATGCCCAGGTCAGTTTCTCCAACACAGGAGGACTCTGTGGGCTCCTTCAGCCCGCCAAGCGCCCCCTGCTGGTTAGGGGCAGAGCCCTCATGGCCTCCAAGACTGGACTCCTTTAACCCTAAACTCCTCCTCCTCTGCCTCCCATAGACCCTCACACACACTTTTCATGCAGCTTATTCAACTGGACTGGCATTATTTAAAGGGAACTCTGTGGGGCTGTGGGCCACTCAGGGGTGAGGCTCCTTCTGCATCCCTACAGTCTAGTTTTCTGCCTGATACATGGCTCTTGTTTGGTTGCTAAGTTGATTCCGATCCTTTTGAGACCCCCATGGGCTGTAGCCCACCGGGCTCCTCTGTCCATGCGATTTCTCAAGCGAGAATACTGCAGTGGGTCTCCATTTCCTTCTCCAGGAGACCTTCCGACCCAGGGATCGAACCCACGCCTCCTGCATTGGCAGGTGGGTTCTTTCCCACTGAGCCTCCAGGGAAGCCCCAGTAGGCACGTACTAAACTCGCTGAATGAATGGCTGTTCTGGTCAACTATGTACCAGCACCCTGCCTGAAATGAGGGTAGAATAGATCCAGGCAATGTGTGGGCCTGACGCTTATACAGTCTGAGAGCTATCTTTAGTGAAAGTCACTCAGTTGTCTCCAACCCTTTTGGACCACATGGACTATATAGTCCTTGGGATTCTCCAGGCCAGAATACTGGAGTGGGTAGCCTATCCCTTCTCCAGCGGATCTTCCTGACCTGAGACGCCTGCCCCTCCCTGGGAGGCAGACCCACCTTGATGTGTGGCCGGAGGTCCACGTCACACGGCCGCAGGTTGCAGAGGCGGCTCTCCTGCTCAGGCCAGCACCGGGCGTTGACGTTGGAGATGCGGGTGGAGACCCCCAGGCCGCAGCTGGTGGAACAGGGGCTCCAGGGGCTGGTGTACGCAATGCAGTTCTTGTGCCACGGCTCTATCTCACCCGTGCTCCCTGCGGATGGGGACCAGGTGCCCAGTGATTTCCCAGTCTCCATCAGCCCCCCAATCCCTGCCGTCACAACCCTAAGGGCTGGGGTCCCTGAACCTCAGCAAGTGGGCAGTCCCTCCGCTTGGAGGTCAAGTTGGCTTCTAACTAGCATGGATCCCCAGGGAGAATAGAACTTGTCATGAGTTCCTCATACTTCTCCAGAGGGAGGACCATCTTTAGAGACAGGTGACCTGAGTCCAATCCCTGCTCGACCACCTACAGGCTGTGTGATTCTAGACAACTTACTCTGGGCTTCAGGCTCTTTTCTGGAACAATAGCATCTGCCCTGCGGGGCTGGTATGGCAATAAAAGGGTCCAGATATTGACCGAATACACATCAGGCATCTGCAAGGTGCTGGGAATAAAAGGGTAAAAGACACCGGTCCTGCCCCTGCAGAGATGACATTATCTGGGGAAGCTCAAGGGAAGTGCCTGCCCCAGTACTAGAACTTCATCTGAGTGATGCTCAGGGCATCGTGGCTAAGGGGACATGCAGGCTTCAGGAGCAAATTGTCTGAGTTCAGCTCTTAGCACCGCCCCTTAGCATCTGGATAGCTTCCAATAAACTGGCTCCCACCTCCGAGCGCCAGGCTCCCCACCTGTAAGTGGGGTTGACAACAGCACCTCCCTGCCTCCTGTCCCTGGCTGTGGATAGAAAATACAGGTTCAGGCAAGTGACAGGGCTCAAAAGCTGTCCCCGTCCTTAGTAAGCCCTCAGGAAGTGGGAACTAAACCCCACCCTTGGCTGGTACTTTAAATGGATGTATCCCTGCAAGCAGAACACGGGAGAGTGCTCCTAAGTGTCTAAGAACTGGAAAAGGGAGTCAGCTGAGAGGTGGAGACAGGTGAAGAGCCAGGGAGACCAAGGAGTGATCTCACAGAGGGACGGAGCAAGATGCACAAGACAAGGACTGTGAAGAGGAAGCCGGTCCTTCCGGATAACACACAAACCCAGAAGTCGGGAAGGGGAGCCTGCACGGAGAGACAGCAGGTGCGCAGGGGAGACGGATCAAGGCACGCGGGAATGAATGAGTGAGAGAAGAGGATGCTGGGAGACGGGAGACAGCAGAGGCCTTGAGGACAGACGGAAGAGAGGAGGGCGGGCTGGGAGGGAGGCGGCGGTGGGGACGGATTTGCAGAGGAGGATGAAAGGCTTTGGTTTCTAGGTCACCCACTCGGCAGGCAGGCGCTCTGCTTGTGCTCCGTCAGAAGGCGGTCACTGGGCCACACACACTGACGCGGTGGGCAGGCCGCCGCCGCCCCCGGCCCCTCCCGGTGGCTCTGTTCTAGGAGGCCCGCTGGGGACCGACCGAGCTCTCGCCATCCCCTCCTCCTCCGCGGGCTGGAGCAGCCCTCCCCGCGCCCCGCACCCACCAGAGGTGCCCGTGTGGCGCGGCGCCGTCTTGCGGGGCCTCCTGGCGTCGTCTTCGCACACCCACTGCTCGCAGCAGCGCCCGGGCAAGCTCACCCGCCGGGGCCGGCGGCACCAGAGGCGCGGGGGGCGCGCGCGGAGGCACAGCGGCGTGCAGCCCACCGCGCCGCCCACGCACGTGCAGTTGTACTTGCAGTTGGGCTGGAAGGACTGGCCGTTGTTGTAGCGCACGCCGTCCAGCACGCAGCCCACGCCGACCACCTCTGCGGACACAGACGCCGAGGGTCAGGCCTGCCGAGGGGCTGGGCGGACCCCGCAGGGCAGCCTCTGCCACTGCATCACGCCCCCCGCACCCCACCCCCCGGGGTCTCCATCGTGGAGAAGGGCTGGGCCCGCTGCTCTGGCCAGTTTGGTGGGACCTGAGCAGAGGGTGTGGCAGCCCATTTAACCTGCGCAGAAACACCCGGTGCCCGTCTGGAGGGCTGGACGAAGGGGTGGGAGGCTACAGCCTGGCCAGGACTGGGACCCCGGGCAGCTAGCCCGGGGTCCTGTCCCAGCAAGTGGCACAAAGCCTGGTCCTGACAGTTATCCAGCTCAAGGGTCACAGTTTGTGAGAGGAGGCAGAGGCGATGGGAAACCCGTCAGAACACTTTGGAAGAGACTGGGTTCATTCAGTGCCTATTTGTGGAGTGCGGTAGGTGCTGGGGATTTAGTAGTGAGGGAAGGAGACAAAGCCTCGTCCTCAATGAGCTGTGCTTGTGTGCTTAGTCGCTCCGTCAGATCCGCCTCTTTGGGACCCCATGGACTGCAGCCCAGCCTCCTCTGTCCATGGGGACTCTCCAGGCAAGAATACAAGGCCACATGGGTTGCCATGCCCTCCTCCAGGGAATCTTCCCAATCCAGGGATTGAACCCAGGTCTCCCGCATTAATGGCAACCCACTCCAGTATTCCTGCCTGGAAAATCCCTTGGACGAAGGAGCCTGGTAGGCTACAGTCCATGGGGTCGCAGAGTCAACACTGAGCGACTTCACTTTCACTTTTCTTTCACTCCCACATGCATTGCGGGCAGATTCTTTAGCGTCTGAACCACCAGAGAAGAAATGGACCATCCAGAGCGTCGATGGGGACATGAAAGCAGGGAGTTGGGAGAGGGAGGGGGAAGGTTGCAGATGTAAACAAGGCCGGTAGCCAGGGCCTCACAGAGGTGATGATGTTTCAGCAAAGATGGGAAGGAGGCGGGGAGCTGAGCTGCCCAGGTGTTGGGAGAGAAGCCTTCTAGGCAGGGAAGGCCTGAGGTGGGAAAGGGGAGGGGAGGGAGGGAGAAGGGCTNGGGAGAGGGAGGGGGAAGGTTGCAGATGTAAACAAGGCCGGTAGCCAGGGCCTCACAGAGGTGATGATGTTTCAGCAAAGATGGGAAGGAGGTGGGGAGCTGAGCTGCCCAGGTGTTGGGAGAGAAGCCTTCTAGGCAGGGAAGGCCTGAGGTGGGAAAGGGGAGGGGAGGGAGGGAGAAGGGCTAAAGGCAAGAGAGAGGGCTTCCCTGGAGGCTCAGAGGAAAACGCAAAGCTCTTAGAGCCTGGAACTCTGGTTGATACACAGTATGTGCTCAGTGAGTAATGATGAATCGATGATATGAATTATGCTTCACAAAGACCTTGACGGTGCTGAGTTGAGCACAGACCGACGGGGTTCCTGATGAGTCAGAAGGTCATGCTGGGGAATCCAGGTAGGAGGCGGTGGGGCTTGGACCAGAGATGGGCAGCCAGGAGGAGAAGGGCCCCGCTTCTGGGTCTATTTGGAGGGACTCGCTGGCAGGTGGGATGTGAGGATGAGAGGAGAACCAGGAAGGACTCCTAGTTCTTTGTCCCGAGGCCTGGAAAGAGAGGGATGCTCTCTCCTCAGAAAAGCAATGTTGGGGTGGGTGGCCTCAAGCTCTTCCCTGGACTCGAGATGCCTTGTTGACTTCAGAGTGGAGCCAGTTCTGCAAGCTTGGAGCTCCAAGAAAGATGTGGGGATACTGGGCTCTGAGCAGCATCCCAGCCTTCCATGTCAGTCCCATTCTGAGGACAGTGTCTAGAAGTGCAGACAGAGAGCCCAGGGCAGCTAGGGTGCTCACCCCAGCAGGGCTGTCTGCCAGCAGTCCCAGCGTCTCTCCTGGATTCACCTCAAGCCGAACCATCGCCACCACCATCCTCCCTGTAGCTCACAGGAGGGAATCTTGGTCACCCGATCTGCTTTGTGTTAGGTTTCCTTGCCTTGCTGACTTCATCCCAGAAGGAAAAGGGACCATGTCACCACCTGCATTTTCACCTGCTGCAGACTTGCATCTCAGTGAGGCTGAGTCACACACCTACAGTGACAGCGCTCAGCTCAGCGGAGCGGAGGGGACAGGATCGCAGCCTGTGGGGATGCTGGGGTGACTGCTGGTTTTCCTGGGAGGTGACTGATCTGGGGGAGGAGGGACCGACAGGAAGGGCGCTAACACTGCCTGTCCGATCTGGAGCCAGGCACCATCTGATACGTAATCTCACGCAGTCTCGCGGTGACTGTCCTAGAAGAGCTTTGTTTTCTTTCTTTGGCAGAGAGGGGAGCTGGGTGGGTGAGGGGAACAGTGATTCATCTGCTCAAGGCCCCCCAGCTGGTGTCCGATGAAGCTGCACCCCCCCAAGCTCTGACTCCACTGTCCATTTCCTCCCATCGGATACCAATAAAGGAGGGGAAATAGGAAAGCAAAACAGTGAGTGAATCACCTAGTGAATCACTCATCTTTTGTTCTGAGTCAGCCTGCCCTCGCCCTCTCACTCTGGAGAGAGTACGCTCGTGTGTGTGTGGGTGGATGGGAGATGGAGTGCTGAAGCCAGTCTCTGCCCCTGGGTGTGGGAACTTTGGGTGGTGAGGGCACTGCTGGGTGCTGGGAGCCTTAGCACAGTGGCTCTCATTGCCAGTGACACCATGGTACTACCCGGGGGAGCTCTTTAAAATCACGATGCCCACACCACGCCCCAGTACCTGGGGGTGGACCTGGGCTTGGGTATTTTTACTTTTTATTTTTTGACCTTAGTAGCTCCACAGGTGAATCCACAGTTTGCAGCCAAGATTGGGACCGTTTGCCTCCAGAAGTAGTTCACAGTCTCCTGGGAGGTTTGGGAGGTGGGGGCAAAGATGGATGGTGGGTGGCTGTGATGGCCCCACCAGTGGACTCTGGCACCCCTTCCTTATTCGATTTCTTTATAGCTGACTGAAGGACCAGCTTCTAGTCAGATGGGGAAGCTGGCCGAGCCTCCTTCACCATTCAGACTCAGGTCCATTCAGGCATGACCTGGTGGGCTTTCCTCTTATTGAGGGACTTCTGGGAATTCAAGTCGCCTTGCTGTGCCATCCAGACCTTTACTCTTCTCGCTCCACCCCTGATCAGCTTCCTGGGAGCAAGGACAGTGGGCCATGCCTTGTTGTAACCCCACTGATGTACCATCACTAACCTATGTTCATTATGAGTGAATGAATCAGTGGGTAGAGGGATGGATATCAGGTGGGGTTAGCCCTCCTCTGTATTGGGCTTCTCCCATGTATCAGGTACTTGACAGCCAAACCACCCAAAAAGTTAAACATTATTCATTGCATTTTCCTTGATGAGGAAACTGACATTTAAAAAGGTTAAGCAGTTTCCCTAAACCCATTGTGTATGTTGATTATGTTGCTGAGATTTGAACTTAGGTCTAGCTTCAAACACCATGGTTTTCTGTTCCTTTACTCATCAGGCAGGAGAGTTAGAGCTTGAAACTAGCCCTGCTCTCCAAGCTCTGAGGATAACCCTGGACAGAGCTAAGGGGACGTTTACAAAGGAAATCTGAAGCAATATTCAAGAGCAACCGACCACATTTTAGGCTCTTGTGAAATTCTTTGTTTAGCCTCAACCGTCATACAGAGTTGGTTCGATCAAGCTCCTTAAGTGATGTGCCCATGGTCACGTAGCCATCAAGTGGCAGAGCCAGGATTCAAAAACCCAAGTCTGTCTGCCTGTAAATTTCATGATCCTTCCAGCAAACCACACTGCCCTCAGTCTTGACCCAGTTGCATTGAATGCAGACTCATGTTTGCACAACCAAAATAGCCAAACAGTTTAATTCAGAGGTCACTCTCTGCCCACAGATGTATTTAGCTTGGCCCATGGTGTGTTTTTTTTAAAATGTTGCCAGAATTACAAATCATACATGAACCTGGATTTTGTTTTCTGGATTCTCTTGAAAGGTAAGTAGACTAGACCAGATCAGGCTCCCTTTTCTACCTGACCTCAGTGGCTAAAGTTTACGTTCGTTAGTTTGCCATAGTCCCCACCATCCCCTCTTTGAGTCATTTATGGCAGTGTTGGAACTTGTTTTTTATTGCCTTGTCCTGACCTAATTACAAGCACATCTCTAAGGACAGATTTAGCCTGTCCTGGGGAAAGTCCGTTGGTTGTTGGCCATTTGCTAACAGATTTTTCTATGTAAATAACTTCTTTCTTTTCCCCTTCTGGCCCCCAAATATCTCCTTCTCTATCATTTTCAGACCCTGGACTCTCTTCTTTACTGCATTGGGGTTCCATGAATTCAGACACTATGGCAGTATTTCTGAGAAGATGTTCCATAGAACATGGGGGAATTGTGTGTGTCTGTGTGTGTCTGTGTGTGTATGGTGTACAGGTGGGTGATTGGGTAAAAATTTGCCTGGAAAAAAGTATTCACTGTGCAGATAAGTTTAAAAAGTCTTCCTATGATAGCTCTGTTTTTGGAATTTCACAGTGGATGTGGACATTTAACACCTCTGAAAAAGTCTGTTCCCCTTGCTGAACCTTATTTATTCCAGTGTCTGTAGACCTCTGTGACTGGAGAACCCTAGGCCCATGTCATATTTATTACAGTATCCTGAAATCCACCGTCTTCTTTCCAACTGCAAGGAAAGAAGCTACACGGAGACTCACGATGAGGGGAACTGAGAGGCTATGTTGAGTAAAGAGGTGACATATAGAGAGGTAGGGGAGTGGAGTAGAGCTAGGTGATTTTCCAGGTCCTGGTGGTAGAGACAGGCAGGAGAGGCACGTGTGGGTCTGCAGAGTCTATGGGTCCACGAGAGAATGTCTATAAAATCGTGGTGCCTGGCATGTGGTGAGGTAGCAGTGCAACTTTAGAGACTCATATAGTCACAATGAGTCGCCTTGAAGGACAGCTGTAAAGGGGGAAAGACAGGAAACAGTCTCATAGAAGTGGAGGGGACTCTGGTGCAGGAGGGCTCAGCCTGGTGGTCTCATCTGGGTGTGGGGAGAGAGTATGTGAGCTACTGTATACGTTGGCCGTCAGTCTCAGAGCCGAGTATGAGAGTCGCCCGGGGAGCTTGTTGAAAGCTGTCGATTCCCACCCCCACTGCCAGAGAACTGGAGTGAGTGGGGTGGGGCTCAGAAAAACATTTCTAACCAACATGTCAGATGATTCTCTGCAGATGGAATCTGCAAGTTCTCTTTGAACACACTAATTTTCGAGGCTAATAAGTCTCCGTAAAAGGGGGAAACATGGAAAGATGGGAGAATCAGTGATGATTACTTGGAACGCAAGATGGCTTGATATGAAGGTTGAAGCAGGAATTAATGTCAAAAGAGCAGAAAGTGCTCACAGATTGACCGTAAGTCCATAAGTATCTTGACTTGAAATTATATGTATAACCTTCATCAATGACACGTCAGGAAATATAATGAGTTAGCTGAAGATAAGAGAGAGTGCTGTGTGTGAACATGCAGAGTCATAGGCATGAGGAAAGCTTGATTCAGCCTTAAGGGGAGGAGTTCTTGATTTTATGAGGCTTTGTGTAACTTTTCAGAAGTTAAGCTGCTGCCATGATGCCCATTTGGGCTTCCCTGGTGGCTCAGAGGGTAAAGAATCTGTCTGAATGCACGAGACCTGGGTCCAATCCCTGGGTTGGGAAGATCCCCTGGAGAAGGGAATGGCTACCCACTCCAGTATCCTGGCCCAGAAAATTCCATGGACTGTATAGTCCATGGGGTCTCAAAGAGTTGGACATGACTGAGCAACTTTCACATCACTTCATGATGCCAATTTACCTCTTTTCATCATACTGGTCATGTATATTGGATAAATGCTCGTATGATTCAAGGCCATATGATTCAAGGCCAGCCCAGACAGAACCAGGAGACCAGAAAGCCTCAGAAAGGAGGTCTCTGGGAACAACAGAGGAAATGATATAACCCTTTGAAGAGCAAACACATAAAAAGCAGCAGCCTCTCCCCCAGTGTGAGGCTATTATAAAGACCAAGAGTAAAGAAAGAACAAAAGTAGAAACTCCAGGAAAAACAAAAAACTTCATAATAAAGGAAATTCAGTCAAGTTTACTACCTCATGCTTCAGCAAAAACCATTTACATCGTCCTAATATTGTACATAGTGGTCAAATAGTAGTTCATAATAAAAAATGTGACAATGATATTGGAAGCTGGTAGGGGCGGTGTCAGGCAGTATTAAGGAGCTACGTCATCTGGCTATCATATAGAATCATGTGCAATTACAGATTGTGCACAGTTGGTATTTTAAGCTGATCAAGATATAACAGCAGAGATACGCTGAACAGCTGCAATTACCGGAAGAAAGTTAACAGTGACTGCAGTGAACTAGAGGAACGTGGGTGGGTGGTAGGAAGAGATGGTTTCAGGCCGCTGCTCTTTGTTCTTTCAAGGTTACTGAATGTTTTAATACCAGATTATGTTCATTGACAATGTTACTAAAATATTTGGAGCTCCACAGGGTCCTGGTGCCCCTGGGAGGTCACGGGCGGCCTGCAAAGTGTTCTACCCCGGGGAGAACAGAACCAGGCTTAGGTCTCTCCTGGTGGATCCTCTTCCCTGGACTCACCCACGGGTATAGGCCAGAGGAGACAAGGTCCAGGTGCAGGAGGAGTGCCGCATCCTCCCTGCTCAGCCTCTGGCCCGTCATCGTGGACTGGGGTGGAGGGGGAGTGGGACTGGGTACCTCCTGCAGAACCGAGCCTGGCCAGAGGAAGGGCTACGGATGGCGGGGGGCGGGAGGGGTGCTGTGGGCCAGAGCTGGGGGTCTGGGGCTGGCCGATGGCGTGGGGGAGTCTCACTTACGTGCACATACTCCTACTGCGTACCTCGGGTGGTCCCCACTGTAGTCGCAGTAGAGGCCCCGGTGGGGGTCGCAGACCGCAGCCTCTGTGCAGTTATCCCCCAGCTGCTGGGCACACGCCTTACAGCACTCGCAGCCGTCCGTGACGAGGCTGACGCCCAGCGGGCAGCGGGGCGGGGCCGCCGGGCACTCGCATGGCCACTTGCAGAACTGGGGGCGCGAGGAGGTGCCCTCCAGCGGGGCCGGGGTGGGGCCCGCGGCTGCGGGAGCTGGAGGGAGGGCCTGCGGGGGGAGGAAAGACGTAAAGAGGCTGCCCGGAAGAGGGGTCCCAGGCCAAAGGCCGGCGGGCGCCTCCCCATCTTCTCGGGGTTCCAGAGGTTTACGTCACATTCCATTTCTCTGCCATGCTTTGGGTGGCCAGACACCACCTGTCTCCTCACTAGCAAGGAGGAGCTGGCATTAGCAGACTGGAAGCCAGCTGCCTGAATTCCCCTGCTTGGGCGTGCTGGGCCAGGCTCCGTGTCAGCTCTCTGAGCCCATGGGTGTCTCCTTCCCCTCTGATCATCCCACAACCTGGGAGGTCAGTGAGTCGGCCTTTGCAGATGAGAGAGCTGCGGCTTTGAGAAAATGCCTTCTGATAAGTCGCGCTGTGGGCGCAGCCCCAAAACCTGACTCTCTTCACCCCATCGTCCTTTTCTCTATGTCCTAAGGATTCACCCTCTCTGTGCTAAGGGTCCTTAAGAGGTGACTCATATTTTTTTTAAATTAAAGTATAGTTGATTTACACTGTTGGATTAGTTTCACGTGTATTCAGTTATATATATTAACTGTATTCATTATACATAAGTATATACTGTGTACACATTCAGTTACACACAGTGATTCATATTAATGCATTGGTAGGTAGGTAGGTAGGTTGGTTGGTTGATCTTGCTAAGGGTCCTTAAGAGGTGACTCATATTTTTTTTAAATTAAAGTATAGTTGATTTACACTGTTGGATTAGTTTCACGTGTATTCAGTTATATATATTAACTGTATTCATTATACATAAGTATATACTGTGTACACATTCAGTTACACACAGTGATTCATATTAATGCATTGGTAGGTAGGTAGGTAGGTTGGTTGGTTGATCAGTGGCTAAATGTCTGACTCTTTGCCATCACTTCAACTGTAGCCCACCAGGCTCCTCTGTCCACAGGATTTCCCAGGCAAGAATACTGGAGTGGGTTGTCTTTTTCCTTCTCCAGGGGATCTTCCTGACCTGAGATCGAACCTGTGTCTCCTCCATTGGCAGGCAGAGTCTTCACTGCTGAACCCTCAGGAAAGCCCTTTGTACATAGTCTGTATGTGTTAATACCAAACTCCTAATTTATCCCCCCCCCTTCCCTTTGGTAACAGTGAATTTGTTTTCTATGCCTGTGGGTCTGTTTCTGCTTTGTTAATAAGTTCATTTGTATCTTCTTTACAGCTTCCACCTATAGACAGTGTGCATATGTACAGCCAGGATTCTGCCAGCCGACCTCTCATCCTGTTATTATCATTATTATTAATTACTTTGCCCTCTGAGCACCAGGACGGGCTGCAGGGGGCAGCGGTGGCAGTGGGTGTCCAGCCTCGTGGCTCCTGCTGCTGACTTGCTGTGCCTCCGTGGGGAGAGGGCTGATCCTGTGTCCAGCGCCAGCCCTGCAGAGAGGGGTCTGATTTTGTGCTGAGTGTGGTGGACACCCACTCCACTTCTCTCCACCCATGCTCCTTCCCAGAGCCCCATTCCCATCCACAGGCAATGTATTCATCTATATCCTGGCAGATATGATGGACAAGACAACAAGCGCGTGGGGAATGGGAGATAAGCCCCGAAGAGCATTTCTGTGCTTCAGATGAGACTGATGGAAAGGGAGGCGGCTCTGGGGCCAGTATTACCAGCTTCAAACTGCCTGTATCTCAGAGATCCAGTCACCTGCCCAGACCCTCCATCCTGGCCCCTCACTCTTTACCCCGGAGGAAACCTCGGCCCAGAGAGGAGGAGAATTGCCTAAGGATGCAGAGTGAGGACTGTAAGGAGCTCCCAGCCATTTCCCCACCCCCAGGCCAGTGGTCCCTGCCGGAGAGGCTCCTGTCTGTAGCTTCTCAGCAGTGACCCCTGAATTCTGAGGTTAGCAGAGGTGAGGGGCCCCACAGACCATCCCCTCCATCCTGAACTAGAGGAACCTTGCTCTGTGGGTTTATAGATCTGCATTTCATTCTTTGAACAAAACAGATGCTGAGCTATTTAGACAGGTTCTTTTCCCTCTTCCTGGAGAGGAAAAGAAAGAGAAAGTGAAGTCGCTCAGTCGTGTTCGACTCTTTGTGACTCCATGGACTGTAGCCTGCCAGGATTCTCCTTCCTTGGGATTTTCCAGGCAAGAGCACTGGAGTGGGTTGCCATTTCCTTCTCCTCAGATGCTGAGCTATTTAGACAGGTTCTTTTCCCTCTTCCTGGAGAGGAAAAGAAAGAGAAAGTGAAGTCGCTCAGTCGTGTTCGACTCTTTGTGACTCCATGGACTGTAGCCTGCCAGGATTCTCCTTCCTTGGGATTTTCCAGGCAAGAGCACTGGAGTGGGTTGCCATTTCCTTCTCCTGGAGAGGAAACCAAGACCCAGAGAGGCAGAGGGTGTCCAAGAGGACATACCCACGTCACGGCCTAGAAGCCAGTGACTCTCCCAGCTTTCATCTCTGTACCCTGGACATCCGCCCGCTCTTTCAGTCACTCAGTGAACTTTTGCTGAGCTAGTTCACCATCTCGCTTCTGCTTTAAGCATTTGAGGATGAAGTTAAGCGTCTCCTGTGTGTACGGGACCGTGGCTTATGGGAGAGACAGATGATAGAGGTGATCTGTTATGATGTGAGGCTGCGTGGAGAGTGGGGGCACCGGGGCAGCCCCAGAGCTCTCCGACCACCAGGGCAGGCAGCTCTCTGCTGAGGTGAGTGGTCCGCATCCCTGCGCCCTTGGCTGTAAGAACCAGAGGCCAGAAGAGGTGGTGCAGATTGAAGAGCTGGATTAGCCGGGCTCTGGGTTCTAAGTTTGGCACAAGGGCAGTAAATGTTGATCTGCAAAAGGGCCTTTGAAAGTCAAAAACGCAAACCTCGATTTGAGATTTTTGTCACCTCTATGCTTGGATTCAAGTGCTGGCGGGGGGACAGATTGCTCTGAGGTTGGCAGTGCTGGTCCGTTTTCATCTGGAAGTCATTTAGTTTGCTTACACTTGTTTGCTTTTCCTCAAAAAACACATGACAGAAAAACATCAAACCTGTAAATCAATGAAACCACACACACACAGGCATGCACTCACACCCTCCTCTTTCTGACTCCATGGAGAGACTTGTCCAAGTCAGACTGTGACACCGGAGGCCCGGAGATTTATGAGACAACCCCCCCCCACCCCCTGCCATCTCTGACAGCTCCTAGACCTTAGAGACCTATTCTTGGCACAGCAGACAAAAAAAAAAAAAAAAAAAAAAATTCTCCTGTGTGTACGGGACCGTGGCTTATGGGAGAGACAGATGATAGAGGTGATCTGTTATGATGTGAGGCTGCGTGGAGAGTGGGGGCACCGGGGCAGCCCCAGAGCTCTCCGACCACCAGGGCAGGCAGCTCTCTGCTGAGGTGAGTGGTCCGCATCCCTGCGCCCTTGGCTGTAAGAACCAGAGGCCAGAAGAGGTGGTGCAGATTGAAGAGCTGGATTAGCCGGGCTCTGGGTTCTAAGTTTGGCACAAGGGCAGTAAATGTTGATCTGCAAAAGGGCCTTTGAAAGTCAAAAACGCAAACCTCGATTTGAGATTTTTGTCACCTCTATGCTTGGATTCAAGTGCTGGCGGGGGGACAGATTGCTCTGAGGTTGGCAGTGCTGGTCCGTTTTCATCTGGAAGTCATTTAGTTTGCTTACACTTGTTTGCTTTTCCTCAAAAAACACATGACAGAAAAACATCAAACCTGTAAATCAATGAAACCACACACACACAGGCATGCACTCACACCCTCCTCTTTCTGACTCCATGGAGAGACTTGTCCAAGTCAGACTGTGACACCGGAGGCCCGGAGATTTATGAGACAACCCCCCCCGCCCCCCGCCATCTCTGACAGCTCCTAGACCTTAGAGACCTATTCTTGGCACAGCAGACAAAAAAAAAAAAAAGCCCTCTCCTCCAGGAAGGCTTCCATGCCTTTTCCAGGTTGCTTTAGAAGTAGTGCTTCCTTCCCAGGAATGTGAGCTTGTAAAGGGCAGTGTCTGCACCTTACTCCTCTCTGTGGGCCTGAAACATGGTGCTCGACCCACAGCAGGGCTGTGGAGGTGTCACCTGGTGGGATGGGGCAATGTTGACTCCAAAGGACTTTGGTACCAGTTCCTTGACTTTTCAGGACCTCCCATCTTGGAGCCTTTTCTTTTCCAAGTTCGAGTGTCAAGAAGACAGCATGGGATCCAAAACAGTCAGAAGAGGGTTCTCTGTGTAGTTTTGACCTTCTTGTAGTTCCTGATCTTCCTGAGCCTCAACATCCTTGTCTGTTAAATGGTCACAATAATGCCCCCTTGGGGGAGTTGTCGGGAGGGTAGGGGCATTGTGTACACAGAAGCACTGTGTGTGCAGACACTCAAAAGCAAGACTTTTGTGCTTGCACTGCCATGCCTGTGCGCACCTCCCTCACCCACAGGGCCCATTGCAGGGCCTGGGGGTCTGGACCCTTTGAGCTGAGCTGGGGTGGGTTCCACAGGGTCACCACCCATTCTGCTGTCTCCATACCAAGTTACAGCTCTCCAGAGTGAAGCCTGCTTTGCAGTTACCGGCCGGGAGCCCCAAGGCACAGAGCTTCTCAAGGGAAGCCCCAGTGGAAACCCCTCTTTGGAGGAGTGAAGCAGGTGAGGGCAGCCTTGGGACGCTGGCGGGAAAGGGGCGGAATCCTCTGAGCCAAGCCCTTGCAGTTGGCGCCATCTAGTGGTAGGAAAGCTCCCAGCTCTAGGAGGTCCTTGATGAGAGCCGTGGGTGGGAGGCCTTTTAAATGCAGGGCCTGAGGTCTCCTGGGATAGGGGCATGACCCTCTGAATCCCGACCGCCTTGTCTAGCATCCACATCCCAGGGAGAGTGAGTGTGCGCGTGCGCACACACACACACACACACACACACACACAAACATCAACCATCTTGAGTGCCCAAGATGGCATTGCACATCCGCCTGCCCTTGGCCTCAGCACAGTTGTAAGCTCACTGCTGTGTGGGGCCTACGTCATTTTTTCTAACAGCAGAAGCTAAGGGTGACAAAAGGGAAGGATAACAACCAGACAGCGAGGAGAGTATCTATCGTCCGGGGAGGCCAGAGAGAGTCAAGAACAGCCTCGGCTACTTCCAAACCGCAGCTGTTCAAATGAAAGTCTCTTTTACAACGTGCTTCTGAAGGCAGATTCCCCGAGGGTGCCACTGTGTTTATGGGGAAGACAGGGGATGGGGTTGTGCCCTGATGCTTCCCGGGCCAGGCACCCAGGGCTCAGGCCCCTGCCTGGTTCTATCTGTTCAGCCGCCGCCTCCATCAGCAATGACCTCAGGGCAGCGTCTCTAACAATCACTTCCTGGGTGGCTCCCAAGTGTTGCCACCTGTCAGAACCACCCAGGAGCTTTAATAAACACTGGTGCCTGGCCACCGACCCCAGGCAGCCAGACTGAGGCAGCCCGGGCGGGATCCCGGGCCTTGAATGTGGCTGAGGGTGAGAACCGCTGACCTCAGGACCTTGTAAGATACAGGTGCCTGGAGTCCACTTGGAATCCTCAGCTTCAACTCTTCTCTGCTGGGCCCAGAGTCCGTTATTCACCTTGCATCCCTGGTGATTCTTGTGGGAATGGGAACCGTGTCTTAGAGAAGTGGGCCAGGGGAGTGTAAGGTAGGGGGAGGTTCTAGGCTATTTTCCTTTCTTAATGTGTGGCTTTTCTAGAACTGCACTTACATGCCTAACCCGCTGGCAGGTTGTTCAGCCTCGACACGAAACAGCCCAGGCTGACCCGTGGAACACACGCCATTCTGTGGTTTCATGGGGTGACACTAGGCTCCGTAAGTGGGCCTCGTGTAGTTAACTGAAAATGGTTTACTTTGCTTTTCATGTTTTGTGAGAAAGACTGAAAAGCAACAAAAACAACAAATAAATTAAAAAAAAAAAAAGACTAGCTCCCCATGGTAAGACCCCTAAATGTCTGCTGGGGACTGACTGTTATGTCACCCACAGATCCGCATGTTGGCATTCTAACCGCTCTAAAGGTGGGCTTAGGGTGTATATGTGTGCGCTCAGTCATGTCCAGCTCTTTGCAACCCTATGGACTGTAGGCAACCAGGTTCTTCAGTCCATGGGATTCTCCAGGCAAGAATACTGGAGTGGGTTGCCATTGCCTCCTCCAGAGGATCTTCCTGACCCAGGGACTGAACCTGCATCTTCTGCATCAGCAGCTGGTTCTTTACCATTTGAGCCACAAGGTGGAGCCTCTGGGGGTGACTGGGTCATGTGGGTGGACCCTCACGGATTAGTGCCCTTATGAAAGGGACCCCAGAGAGCTCCCTCATCCCTGCCACCATCTGAGGACACAGCAAGAAGATGCCAACTATGAAAAGGGGCCTCATTGGAATGTGGCCATGCCGGCCTTGACCGTGGATTTCAAGCCTCCAGAGCTGTGGGCAACAAGTCTGTAAGCCGCCCAGTGTGTGTGGTGTTTTCCTACAGCAATCCAGATGGACCGAGACCGTGCCCGATACTGCACCCTCTGGACAAGGAGGGCACTCAGTGGGCAGGTTCAAAGCAATCCATTCAATCATAGCTACTGGACAAACTTAAGCAGATTAAATTTAAGAAGGGAAAAACTAGAAGAATGTTCGATCGAAGACCCCACAGGAAACCCTGTGTGTATAATTTGGGGGTGATGTTTAGAAGTGGGCAGTGACTGTGAATTTTCTGATGTTCTCCAACTCCCTGAAGATAGATCCAGGAACATGTAAATCCATCCTTTGACTTTTACCAACAGTTTCACTTCATTTTTACACAAATGGGTGGTGGTGGGTATGGTAGCAGAGAGTAGGAGGCTGGCGGTGATGGGGTGCCACCCAGGAGACCTTAATCATCCCGTTAGATGAGGGAGCTGAACCCCACTGTCCTCAGAAGGTGTGTGCAGTTCATCGATGAGTGGGGCCCTGGGACCAGGAGGTAAGGGCGGGGCATCTGCAGTGAGCAGAACCTATTTCCCAAGGCTGTGTGACCTGGGTCTGGACTCGCCCTCTCTGAGAGTCTGTGTACTCGTGTGTAAAGCAGTCATGGTAACAACATCCTCCAGCAGCCCTAATGAGCAGTTATAGCCTTACCCCTATTTCACAGATGAGGAAACTGAGGCTCAGGGTGTTGAAGTAACTTGCTCAGGGTTTTGAAGCTGGGAAAGTGTCCCCAAAATGTCCCTCCAGGGGACTTGTCACCAGGCTGCCCTACTCCCTCATTCATTCACATTTGTATTCATTCATTCATTCCTCCATCCTCCCATCACACACATGCACTAAGCACCTCCTGCATGGCTGGGCGGGTGCTCAGATGGATGCAGCGTTGTCCTTACCCCAAGGCAGTCACAAGACAGACACATTTATAAGATTGCAACGTGGGGTGGTGGGAGTTGCAATGCACTTGAGCCCAAGTTGCCAGGGGTCCCCTAAAGAGGATTTGGGAGACTCTTGTGGAGTTTTCAGGGACAGGATGCCGTTTCTTAACGCCCAAGTGCCTAGCACTGCTCCTGGCACGCCCCAGGCAAGCGCTCCATGAACAGAATAGTCCAGAGCTTAGCTTGCCCACGTGTGGGCGGCCATACCCAAATACTCCACCAGGGGGCAGGGTTGAGACAGGAATGGCCTGAGCCGGCCCCAGCTGGGCCCTGGGGGCTTAAAGGAAAGGTTCCCTATTTGGAAGCAGTTTCTGCTCATTCCTTCACTGATAAGAGAGGTCTGGGGGCAGTGGGAGGACGTGGACACAGGCCTGGGCCCAGAGCTGGGGATACCCTGTGGCCTGCCCTTCCCGACACTCTTATATCTTTGATGTAAGTAACAGGCAGCTACCACGTGGGTTGGTAGACACATTTTCTGAGCTCCTCCTCCTCTGAGCGTACCCCTCGGCATCTGTACCCGGAGCCCGGGTGGGGATGCCCTGCAATGGAGCCTCTGTATTGGGCAGCTCTTAGCTCAGCCCCTGCAGGACACCTGGCCTGAGTGTTCAGAGGACCCAGCCCTGCTGAGTCTTCCACGCTCACTCCCACACCGACAGCAGGATCTCCAGGGACCTGGAGATCCAGGCACTGACTCAGCGCTGGTCAGGCTGCCCGTCATGGTTGATGGAAGGTTTGTTGAGATTTTCTGCTAATTGGTTTTATCAACATGTAGTCTTGTGAGCTTCTGGTTGGGAAAGTAGCCTTTATATGGAGAAGATAAGAAGCGACAAGAAGCCAGAGTTCTTTCCAAATGATAAACCCTCCGGCATTCTTTCATTTATCAAATGTATGTAAAGCATCTGCAGAGTTCTCAGTACAAAGCCAGAGGGGGCGGCCAGCCTCCCAGGGAGCCAGGAGCATGAAGAAGGCAACTGCCTTACAAAGCAAAGGACCAGACACCAGCCCCCTGGGACATCCCCCAACACAGCATTTTTGTAACCAAGTAGAATGGATTCTGGAGAAGGCAATGGCACTCCACTCCAGTACGCCTGCCTGGAAAATCCCATGGACAGAGGAGCCTGGAAGGCTGCAGTCCATGGGGTCGCTGAGGGTCGGACACGACTGAGGGACTTCACTTTCACTTTTCACTTTCATGCATTGGAGAAGGAAACGGCAACCCACTCCAGTGTTCTTGCCTGGAGAATCCCATGGACGGGGGATCCTGGTGGGCTGCCTTCTATGGGGTCACACAGAGTCGGACACGACTGAAGTGACTTAGCAGCAGTAGCAGAATGGATTCTACACTTTAAAAAAGTTTTAAAAGACAAAAAAGAATATTCCACGGAGAGCCTATAGTCCGCAAAGCCTAGAATATTTACTATCTGGTCTTTTTAAGGAATGATCACTTCCCTGGTGGTCCAGTGGCTGAGAATCCGCTTGCCTATACACCGGACACTGGTTCAATTCCTGGTCCGGGAAGTTCCCACATGCTGCGGGGCAACTAAACCTGTGCGTCACAACTACTGAAGCCCACGTGCCCGGGGGCCTGTGCGCTGCAACAAGAGAAGCCAGCACAGTGAGGAGTCCACGTACAGCCGCAGAGAGTAGCCCCCGCTCACCCCACCTAGAGAAAGCCAGCACGCAGCGACAAAGGCCCCGCACAGCCAATAAACTGATAAATTAAAAAGGAAATGGTCACTAACTTCTATTACATAGTGATAGAGCCATAAGTAAGCTAAAACCCTAGCAAGTGACGGGCATTTCCATCAGGGTTACATCTAATCAAACTTTAGAAGTGTTCGTTCTTTGCCAGAGGTGTGTTCAAACATTTACACATTCGGGAGAACAATAAAATGAATCTCACATACCTACCTCTGCTTCAGTAATTATCAACCCTCTGTCAGTCTTGTTTCCTGTTACTCCTACCTACACACATACTTTCTCATTCTTGAGGATTTCAAGGCAAATCTCAGACCTCATGATTTTACCCGAAATTCCTCAGATAGTGTCTCTACGGGGAGTTTTAAAAAATACCAGTTTTCACACCAATACTAATTTTCTCTGTAGCGAATACTTAGTCCACAATCCAACTTCACTGTCTCAGAGCTGTAAAAACACTCAGATGGTTTCTTTGAATCAAGAGCAAAATGAAGTCAACATGGTCTGCATTTTGCCTTTCGTGCCTCTTCTATAAGTTTCTGCTCTAAGCCATCTAAATCCTCGTGGCCACCTTGAGATAGGCTGTTTGTATAGTCACCTCCCCCAGTTTACAGATGAGTAAACTGAGCTGCGGAAAGGTCCGATCATTTGCCCAAGGCCACACACAAGCGGCAGAGTTGGGATTTGAGCCCAGTGTCAGTCTCTTAAGGCATCACACTCAGGAGCCCCACTGTGGGTTTTCTCAGCAGAGTCTAGGAGGGGCTGCAAGAGCTGGATGAGGAGGGAAGGGGTGGGGCTGTGGAAGCAGGGAGGACTTCCTGGAGGAGGAACCATTTGCTCTGCCTCTTTAAAGGGTGACTGAGAATAGGCCAGAAAGGCAGAGAGAGGGTCCAAGCCAAGGAATGGCAAGAAAAGGGAGCAAGCAGGAGCTGCGGGGTGGCATGGTGCCGGAATGACCAGAGGTCACCGTTGCCGGGGCTCAGGGTCCAAGGACACAGAGAAGGCAGACAGGGGCCACAGCCAGAGGACCTGAGGGCCATGCCTGGGGTGTGTGAACCTGCTGGGGGAAGATGGGGATTTTTCCTGAGTCAGTCAATCCATCCGTCCCCAGTGCCAGGCGATGACCGGAACAACCGTGTGGGCCGCTGGTGGTCCCCGTTTGATGGACCGATGTCCACCGAGCTTAGAGACAGCCAGAAAATGACACACTCAGCTCTGACTGTGGGTCTTGTCCTCCTCCTATGAACTCCAAGGGACCCTTTCTCGCCCAATTTCCAGTTCATTCATCTCACCGGGAGGAAGAGAGAGCGGTCATCCCAGGCCCGGGTGTGATGGTAGACATGGGCCGGCCAGGGAAGGGACCAGCCCTGGAGTAACATCCAGGACAGACGTGGGCGGGAGAAGTTGCCTGCACTGAGTTCAGGCCTGCTGCTTAATACAAGGGAGGAGGCACCAGTTGTCCGGTAGAGCAGAGGTGACCATCTTCAGCTCCTGCGGCCAGATCTGCAGTGGGGGTCCCTGGGTTCCAGCCCCCAGATCTGCAGTGGGGG
>SJYX01020514.1:681264-700561 GCA_006410675.1 Oreotragus oreotragus | reverse complement strand
AGGAGTGGGATGGGGTGGGAGGTGGGAGGGAGGGTCAAGAGGGAGAGGAGATGTGTATACCGATGGCTGATTCATGTTGATGTACGGCAGAAACCAACACGATATTGTAAAGCAATTATCCCCAAATTAAAGATAATTAAATTTTTAAAAATATCATTTGAATGAACTGAGGAAGGTCTTATGTATATAAATAGATAGCATTTGGTGCAGCGATGCCCCCCACCCCCAACAATGTAGGCCCTTTCTCTTAGCACATGTGAAGTCCTCAATACATGTAGAAGGGGAAAAAAAAAAAGAAGCAAAGAGATGGAGAAAAAAGGCCTGCTGTGGTTCACCTTTATCATATGTTACGTTCCCAAATACACTTGGCTGTGTTTCTGAGCTCTCCGCCCTGTCCAGCTCCTGGATTTATCTCTTCCTGCGCTGGCTTCTTCCTCCTTCAGTTACAGAACTTTGATAATGTTTTACTCTCTGATGCGAAGCTTTATTGGCAGTTCTCACCGACCTTTTTCTTCCATATAAACATTTATCATCATTTTTTTTTTTTCCTTTAAACCCCCCCAGGACCCTGAGTGGACTCACAGTGCCCTTATATGTGAGCTTTGGGAGAATGAGCATGGCTGGAACCTGGCTCTAAAGCAAAGTGCAGGTTGACAATATGTGTCTCCCAGCCCTTGCTGGGAACATTAAGGCTCTGTCTGGGGAGATCCTGAATCACACAGCAGTGTTAGGGGATTACTGTGTGTCCCCAGAGAAGGTCCCAGTCAGGGGGAGAGGAGAGGTACCCTGTCTCCTCTCGGAAGCCTTCCTTCTGTTCTGCTGCTGGATTCCCAGCTCCTGTGCTGCACGTTCCCTCAGCTGAGCCTGTGGACCTGTAGCCCCTCTTTCCCAGGGGAGAAAGTACCTCCCTTCTGAGGAGGTGCTAGGTGTTTCCATGTACTTGGACACCCCTCCCCCGCAACATCTCTCTCTCCTCCTCACTCAGGCCTCGCTACCATACCCCTCTCACCTCTTCTCCATCCACCCCCTGTCCTCCCAGACACAGCAACTCTGAAATAAAGGTGGCTGCGGCACCTCCTGGTTGCTCAGGTCTGCAGGAAAGAGTGGCATTTGGCAAAAAAATATCTAAGTTTGAACTCTTCCACTTACTGAATGGTGAGACCCTGGGCAAGTCCCCGGCTTGCCCCTGTCTCTATTTCTTTCATTCGTAAAATGGAATTAATGTCCTTTTTATTTGGTTCAGCACCAATTACTAGGCAAGAGCCACACAAGGCAGGGAGGATTCAACAGCCAGTCACCAGTTCTGCCTGCCCGCATCATGCCTCTATCGTGCTTGGAGGAACACCCATCTCCCAGCGCCTATGAGCAACTGGCCCATGGTCAGCTCTGAACCTCAGATCTGGTTGAATCAGAACCTGTGTCTTTGAGCTCACGGGCAAGTAGCTTACCCCTTCCAGCCTCAGTTTCCTCATCTGGAAATGGGGCACATCAAATCCCAAGAAAGCTGTCTGTGAGAGTGGGTAATGAACTCCCTCCCGCCGCCCTCCGCCAGCCTCTTGGCCTCACTCCTGGCAGCAGGCCCTGGCCCGGGGCCGTGGGCTCTTGGATTCAGAAGCTCTTTGCAGCTGCCCACCTCTTGCCCGCCCTGTGCCTGCTCCCCGCCGCGAGCCCGCTGCCTGGCTCCGTGCTGCCACGTGTCTCGCTCCCTGGCTTCTCGGAGGTGCAGGCCTTCCTCCCTTCCCCTCGGCGTGCCCCAGGATGGGGGTAGGAGAGAAGCCTCAGGGTCCCCCTGAACCAGCGGGTATCTTCTGTAGGACCTAAATGTGCATGCTTCATAAACTGTAGAGAGCTGTGCAAGCCCACGGCGGCTGTGGTTGGAGAATCATCACGAGTCCTGTGGCACAAGGGAGCCCTTTTGTTGAAAGCTAGCCTTTTCCTTCCAACTTTCCTTGGTCCTTTCCACCCCGTCTTGTAGTATCTCCAACACTTGGAGACTCATTTTCCAAACCCAAAGGCTAGAAGTCTAACAACGTTCTTTCTCACTTTACGCTGCTCAGAGAGAGCAAGCGACTAGCACGAGGCCACACAGCGAGTCCGGGCAGACCTCTGCTGGAGTCCAGGCCCCCGACTCCCATTGCCTCCAGTATCCCCCTTCTGCTGCATTTCAGGTGGGAAATACAGGGCATAGCAGTCCTGTTTGGTTTGTGTCCCGAGGTACTGGCCGTGATTCCCGTCCTGCCAGGACCAGCTGTCCCCAGCGGCCCGACTCCTCACCCTGGGGCGCACCTGGCTCCTTAGTGGACACTTCCCTGCCTGCCCCCCAACACTTCAGCCCGTCTCATCCTGCCCACCCGCACAGCAGGGCCAGTGGGGACGGTGTCCCCGGGGCAGGACTCACCGTGGCCAAGGTGCTGCCCGCTGCAGCTGCTGCCGCCACTGCCACCAGCGTCCAGGGCAGTAACCACCTCATGCCTGGAGGTCGGTGGCCAAGGCATCTACGGAGCAGCCCAGAGGATCCCGCCACTTCTCGGGGGAGTTGGACCGAGACTGACCTGGTCCATCAGAAGTGCCAGATACGCCTCTTCCCGCAGCCCTCGGGGGGTTTTATTAAAGCAAGGTCTGACGTCAGGGTTAAGGACAAACCCTGCATTTTCCTCTGAAAAACTTTTCCTGTCTCTCTCTCTCTCTCTCTTTTTTTTTCTTTCTTCCCTCTGTCCCCACCTCCAACCCAAGCTTGGCCAGCCTCCCTGGCTCTGACAGCTCTTAAAGGGAAAGTTACAGGGCTGTGATTTCACACCGGGGGTGGTAAAACCTCACAGAAGGAGCCGGGGTCATCCTCCCTGGGCATTTCTCAAAGGTGGGGAGGGGGAGCCAGTGGAGGGTGCCGGGTGGAGGCAGAGATCCAGTTTCAGGGCCTGGCGCTGGCAGGGGCTTTGAAAACGTTCCCAGTGGAGAAAATCAACTCCCTCCCATCCCCTCCAGCTGCTTCTGCCCTGGTTTGCATTTGTCGTCTGCAAGAAAAGAGGATGGCTTTAGTCCACTGATCTCGAAATGGTAGGAATTCACAAGTGAGCTCAGAACTGGAGCCCGTGATACCATCATTACCCCCTCTACAAATTAAAGCCCTGGTTTCAATTTGTGGGCATTCCCTCCCCTGCTCTTAGCCTGAAGTCTTGCGTACTGGCAGGCTACAGCTCATGGGGTCGCAAAGGGTCAGACATGACTGAGCGACTAACACACACACACACACACCCTTGGGTACTGGGGCTGTCTCTCTGCATCTGGGTGCTTGTTGCCCCTGGTGGGTTCGGGGTGCCTGGCCGTCATGCTCTGCAGCACACTTCCCACACCGGTAAGGGGGTCTCCTTTGGAGACCAGCCCCCTTGCCCCCACGTGGACCTTAGCCACAGACGCCTGTTGGTTGGTTACTGACCACCCTTCTCAGAGCCACCAGAGCAAACCTTGGCGAATAGAACTAGGGTGATGGCATTCTCCTGGTCCCAGGCTCCCTAAGCCTGGCCATTGACTTAGCATGGACTTCCCAGTCCTGGCGTGGCCTCTGGGCCAGCTGCCTCCCCGATCTCCTTTTTTCTCTTGCCTCTCTCCCTCCTCTGCACTGCGCTCAGCCTCGGTGGGCCCCGTGCTGCTCGTCTCGTTCCCCAGCAAACTCCCATCCCTGCACCTCAGTGGAAGCCCTCTCCCCTGCGGTTTTCCTAACACTCACGCCACGTCTTCCCTTTCCCTGTAACTTAAACAAGGGGATGCTGAACCACGTGTGGCTGCTTGGAAGCGGTGGCAGGTTTGTGTCTGTGGAGGGAGTTTATGACCATAGACGTGACCCCGTTAAGAGGTGACTCTGATGATTTCTCCATTCATTGACCTAAGGGTGGGCCTCTTTTCCAATTCTGGCCAATGAAACTGAAAGAGAAATTTGTGGGGTACTCCTACAAAGGATTTCATTCCTCAGGAGGTGGAACAGACTTCTCTACCCATTTTTTTTCCCCTCGAGTTCAAAGGTGATGGCTGGAGTTGCAGCAACCATTGTGAGCATACAAGGCACCAGCTGGAGGATGAAAAGCTAGCGTGCTGAGGACGGTAGAAGAGAAGGAGGGAGAGAGCCTGGGTCCTGGGAACCTAAGGTGCTACTGAGTCAAACCTGGGCCTTCAGACTTCCCATGTATGGATTAGAGATTAAGAGTAATTTGTTCCTTGAGCCAGATACGTCCAAATTAACATACGGGATTCATAGAAATCATGTATATAAGGTGAAGATATTTGTCACATAGAAACTATCCAATAAATGTCAGTTCTCATTTTGTTCTCATGAACATACCTGATGCTCTTAGAATCAAATTCTCTGAAGCAAGCACTGCACAAAAGTGTGATTAAAGGGGTCACCACAAGGCGGATGGTATCACCGTTCTACATTATGAGGAAGGGAAAATGGGAACTCAGAGACATCAGGCCCTAAATTAGTGGCAGGTGGGAGGCTGGAGCCAAGGTCTTTGAACACTGACCACAATCGAACACTTCCAAGCGGGCTTGACCTGCCAAAGTCCCTCAGTGTTCTGTACTAAGAGTGAAGCTGAACCCAGAGAACGCCAGAGTTGCTTTCAGGAAATCTGATTGCAACAAGCATCTGCAACAGATAGACCGGCTCACAAGGCTTCCCTGGCTGTTCACGTGGTAAAGTGTCCACCTGCAGTGCAGGGGACTCGGGTTCCATCCAGGGGAAGATCCCCTGGAAAAGGAAATGGCAACCCCCTCCAGTATTCTTGCCAGGAGAATCCCCTGGACAGGGGAGCCTGGCGGGTTACACTCCATGGGGTTTCAAAAAGTCGAACACAACTGAGCGACTAATACTTTCACCCCAAATCATGATCAAAATAGTGGCCCCTTGTGCCTGCTGGTGGTGCCAGTATGGTTCAGCTGGCCCCACTGGCAGTTGCCTTTCTTCACTGCCAAGGAAACCTGGAGTGAAGTGACATGGTGTCCTGGGCAGGGCAGCAGGTTAGGAGGAGAAACCCTGGGGCACCACCACAGCTCTGCGGCTCGCTGGCGAGCCTTGGACGGCCAGCAGTCTCTCGGTGCCTCGGTTTGCCTGCTTGAAGGAACAGGACCATATTAGTGCCTACCCTGTGTGATCACTAGGAGGCCAGAAGCAGACAACTCAGTGCATCCCAGCATTTGTGGATGGAGGAGCCGGGATGGGCCACAGCCCAGGCTGGTCTGACTGGGTGGCGGCCTCTGTCCATTCTGTGTCAGGGGTTAGGCGTCTTGGCAGACCTCATGATGCAGCCCAGGGTCAGGGTGTCTGGGGTCGGTCAGCCTTGGCAAGTGGGGGTCCCGGGTCAGGCATTTCCCGCTTGTGAGTTGGGAAATCTCTAAGTGACTAGCCGGTGGTGCCAGAAATAGCAGCTGTATTTACAGAGCTTCTGTCGTGTTCCTGGAGACCTTTGCCATCTCATCGAATCCTTGTCTCAGGATTCTTAGGCCCATACTACAGATGAGAAAACGGAGGCACAGAAAGACAAGATTACCCTCTCCAGTCATTAGGCTTCTGCATGGCAGAACTGTCATCAGAACTTAGACCCGTGTGCTGTGCTTAGTTGCTCAGCCGTGTCTGACTCTTTGTGACCCCATGGACCGAAGCCCGCCAGACTCCTCTGTCCATGGGATTCTCCAGAGAAGAATACTGGAGTGGGCTGCCATGCCCTCCATCGAAGCCAGGTCTCCCACATTACAGGCAGATTCTTTACTGTCTGAGCTACAAGGAAGCCCAGACCTGTGTGGCCCCAAACAATTTTATTTTCAATAGACCAAGCTGGTTCATGGGGGGAACAAATAAGGGAATAAATGCAGGACAGAATGCAGTAGTGGACAGATGAATGGGCAGGTGGGTGAGCGACTGAATGTGTGGGAAGATGCTTTTACTGTTCGGAAGAGTGGTTACCAGGTCCCCCCAGGATGGGCTCCACATCTGCAGTCTTCCACAGCTCCCTTCTCTGCCCGCTCCGCCTGGCTCCAGCATCATCAGCCGCCGGCTTCCTCCACTGCCCTAGCCCAGGCATGTTTGTTTAGCTACCGACTGTCTCCCTCCTGGACAGTGAGGTCCACAGGTGAGGCCAGGTCCTTGTCTGTCTGCCTCTCTGGGCTGCAGCCTGGCAACCCGCAGAACCCAGCACGTGTTAGAGGCAGACTTCAAGTGAAGGGTCAGAGCAGTGAAGGACACGGATGGATGGAGTAGTGACAGGAGGGCTAGACTGAGGAAAGAAGGGAGGAAGGAAGGAAGACAAGCCTGGAGGGAAAGGCCAATACATTCACTTGACTTTTGGCCACCGGATGCGAAGAAGCGACTCATTTGAAAAGACCCTGTTGCTGGGCAAGATTAAAGGGGGAGAAGAAGGGGATGACAGAGGATCAGATGGTTGGACGGCATCACCGACTCGATGGACATGCGTCTGAGCAAGCTCCAGGAGTTGGTGTTGGACAAGGAAGCCTGGCTTGCTGCAGTCCATGGGGTTGCAAAGAGTCAGACACAACTGAGCAACTGAACTGGCTGATTGGCTGACTGACTGACTCAGGCCAAACTCTGCTCCTCAAGTCCCTGGAAGAAAGCGTAGCCCATGGTAGGTCTTCAGGATCCATCTGTGGAGAGAGGAAGCTCAGGAGAGAAGGGAAGACGGGGCTGAGCTGTGTCTGGCGGGTCTAGCCGACGGCAGGAATGTGTTGGTGGGGCTGGATGAGGAACTGCCCCTCCCAGGCGGGGGGCCCGGGGCCGCCACTCAGGGTTATTCACCTCCACTGTCTGTAATTCACTTCCTCCTGCGTGGCACAGGGCTCATGGCCCACTGCCAAGGCCGCACAGGGCCCCTCTGAACGCAGCATTTCCCTGCTCGCGCCCCTCACCCCCACCTCTCGCACCCCTCCCCGCCTCCTACCAGCGGGCCCCCTGAGCAGTGTGTATGTGCTTGTCCTTAGTCGCTCAGTCGTGTCCAGCTCTTACGACCCCATAGACTGTGGCCTGCCAGGCTCCTCTGTCCACGGGATTCTCCAGGCAAGAAAACTGGAGTGGGTTGCCACTTCCTTCTCCAGGGGATCTTTCCCTACCTAGGACTCGAACCCGGGTCTGCTTCATTGCAGGCAGACTCTACCTACTGAGCTACGAGGGAGGCCCCAGTGTGTATGTAAGGATCCCTATAAAGTGTGGAGTGGCGGTCAACTTAGTCGAGCACTGAGGATGGGGTAAGCGCTTTTCTGAGAGCCTCGCGGGTCTGTGCTCATCTCTTCCCCTCTTTACATGGAGGAAATCAAAGAGCTAAAGGGCCAGCCAGAGATGACCCAGCGGGTAAGCAGCAGAGAGCAGGTTCACGGCGGACAGTGGACCTGGTGAGTTTGCCCCACAAGTAAAGGGCAGGACGCCCCAGGCCCATCCTCCCTCCATGCCCCCGGTCTGTTCCGGTTCTCCGACCTCTCCAGCTCCTCTTTCCAGAGTGTGCTTTCCACCTGCTGCCCTGGTTTCCCCAGCACTCAGCCTTCGGGTCCTGCCTCATCCCACCCTCCTAGTGAGGGCCCTCTTGTGGCTCTGATTCTCCACCTTCCAGGCCTGGCGGGGGCTTTCTCCGGGATTCAGGCCTCAGCACGAGCTGGTACCATCCCTGTGCCATCCGCCGGCACAGGCCTGGGTCGGTCTCCTGTCCCCATCGCTCGTCTGCTGTGCGACCCTGGAGAAGTCCCTTCACCTCTCTGTGTGCTGACTTCCTCCTCCCTAAAACAGGGATGAAGGAGGTACTGATCCCTGTGAACTGCTCCTGGCACAGAGTAAGTGCTGTGGAAGGATGTATTAGACACGCTTAGTGCACAGTAGATGCTCAGTAAAACCCCTCGTCCATGATGACAAGGAGCAAATTCTTCTTTGGCCTCTGGACTGTGAGTGCTTGGGGCAGGGTCTGGAAGGGGGCATTTCTGGGCCCTTATCCTGACCCGATACATGGCGGGCACTCAGGGTGTGTGCGGGGGAGGACAGCGGACCGCAGGAGTCGGGGATGGGGACCGCAGCAGGGGAGACTCCATCCCCGAGGAGGCCCTGCTTCCACGCCCGCCCCTCCCGGCCCAGGGTCCCTGCACCCAGCTGTGTGTGAGTTCTCCTTCAGTCTGAGTGCAGCTTCTCAGTGGTTCCTCCAACAGACCTCCCAGAGCCGCTGTAAATAAATTCCAAAGACGGGCTGGTGGAGGGGGCTTAAAAACAGAGGCCTGTTGAGAGCATTCCGACGCCAGACAGTAAGGCCTCCTTGACCAGAGCCAGATGCCCAGAGCATTCCAGCGACTCCTGGGGCCAGGCACCCAGAGGCCCCGGGCCTGCTCACAGCTTATTTGTCTGTCATTTGTTTGTCCCTCGAATGTGCACGGCATCCACCCAGAATGGGGGCATCATGCCAGTTCCAGGGGCTACTCAGACGCACATCACACTTCCCACTCCCCGGGTGGGGTGGCAGAGGTCTTGTGCTGAACCAAACCAGCTGCTTCAGAAACCAAAGGCGGGGAGGGTGGCTGGCCAGCTCTGCCTCTTGCTCCCTGTGATGCCCGCTGGCTAGCGCATGTGGGGTTCTACTTTTCTCCCTGGGGCACCCCGATGAAGGGTGACCCTGGGCTCCAGGTCTGCTTAGAAGCCAACACACCAAGGTAACTGTCCCTCCTGCCCCAGCCTAAACAGCTAGGTTGGCTCTGGGAGGGTCACTGAGCAGTCCCCAGCCAGCTCCCCTGAGGCTACTCATTTCTGAGTAGCCCCGTGGCTGACTGGGGCAGAAACTCACCTCTAGCGCCAGCCTTGGTTGTAGATGGGGACCCCTTGGGAAGGTGGAAGAGAAGAGCAAGGGCTTTGGGATCAGGCAGGTCCATGTCAAACATTCACTTTGTTACATATCAGTTGGGAGATCTTGGGGAAGCCACTTCACCTCTATCAGCCTCAGTTTTCCTATCTGTAAAATGGGGGTGATGATAATAGCTATCCCCTAGGGCTTTGATAGAGATGAAATTGGTTCTCAGAGTGTGGTAGATGAGGAATAAATTCTTAATATTCATCACAGATGCTCTTCCCACGTCCCCTGCCCGGGTCACCTGGGTCCCTCCCCTCCAGCTATGAGTCTCCTGTCCTGAGGAGGACTGAGGCTGGAACACAGCATCCCCTCTTCTTCTCTGTCCCACCTCCTCCAGTAAACTTTTCCAGTCATCCCAGTTTTTAGGGTGAGTGTTCCTGCTGGTCTGTTTGATGAAAATGATTTTGGGTGTGTGCAGAGGCGGAAACAGAGATAAAACCAGTACCGCCTTGGCCTGACTGGCTCCCTGCCAGTACCTGGCAGCACCCCAGGGCTTCTTCCCTAAAGGGGAGGCAAGGTCAGGCCCTGGAGACCCCTTCAGACCAGATGCAAGCATGTCCTGAACTCTTCCTCCTGGAGACCCCCTCCAGCCCCATTCCTACAAGACCTCTGGACGTCTCCAGGCTTCCGGCCTGCCCCACGGCTGTGCCTCAGACAGACAGGTGGTTATGCCCAGTTTTCTTTTGAAAGCAACTTATTAAAGTATAACATACAGGAAACCCCACACGCCTTTTTACACATTTTGAAATGTGTTCACTTGCTTTCTGCCATGCTGGGCCTTTGCTGCCGTGCGGGCTTTTTCTCTAGTTGCGGCGAGCAGGGACTACTCTGCAGTTGCAAGGCAAGGGCTCTCCACTGCAGAGTCTCCTCCGGCTGCAGAGCGCAGGCTCTAGGGCGCAAGGACCGGGCAGTTGCGGCCCCCAGCCTCTAAAGCACAGGCTCAATAGTTGTGGCACACTGGCCTGGTTGCCCGCTGGCGTGTGGGATCTTCTCGGACCAGGGGTCGAGCCTGTGTCTCTGCACTGACAGGCAGATTCTTACCCTCTGAGCCAGCACGGGAGTCCCCCTGCTCCCAAATCTTGAGTGTGCAGGCTGATCAGTTTGACACACAAGTTAGGCCCGCACCCGTGTGGAAGGAAGGAAGGAAGGCTGCCTCACGGCCCCTCCCCGCTGATGCCACCTTTGTGAAGTCACGGCTATGGCTTCTAGCACTGGAGATTCATATTGTTTGTTCTGGGAGCCCCACATGGAAGCATCCATGTCCTGCTCCTTTGCTTCTGGACTCTGGCGCAGCACCTCATCTGGGGGAGTCATCGTGAGATCCCTGCAGCGGGGGCTGCTTGGATCTGCAGGGTTGTGAGTTCCTGCGTGGTGCTGCTGCCCAGTGGTGGGGTGTGAGGGTGAGGCCACAGACCCAGGCCTTGGGACCCGCCCTGTCCTCTGCCGTGGGGGACCCATCAGGGACTCTGCCTCTACGTTCTGTTTTCATTCCCGGAGCTGGGCTCCAACTACAAGAATTCCTGGGCAGAAAGCAAGGCTGTGGGTGATAGAGGGGCCATGGGGCCACAGGACATCCTTGTCAACTCCACACCCGCTGGGAGATGGCCCTGTGTCAAGCATGCAGCGGTCACTCAAGAGATATTAGTTACAAAAATTAAGCTCCCTTATAAGAGGACAATGCCATCCATGGTGTGGGATTTTTGTGAGTAAATCAAAGAGAGTGCCTCTTTGTGCCTCCAGTTCCCACGATAGGAGCTGACATGGGTGGCTTATATGTGCTAGGTTCTTGCCCAAGCCCTCCCTGTGTTTGTTTGCTTGCTTTAAAAGACTTTAGTTTTTAGAGCATTTTTAGGGTTAAAATAAAACTGAGAGGAAGGTACAGAAATTTCCTATATACCTACTGTACCTACACATGCATAGCCTCCTCTATTTTAAAAATCACTTACCAGAGTGGTTTTTTTTTTTTTTTTAACCAAGAATGAACCAACATTCATGAATCATTATAACCCAGAGCCCATAGTTAGGGTCACTCTTGGTGTGGTGCTTGCAATGGGTTTGAATAAATGTATAATGATATGTGCTGACCATCACAGTATCGTGCAGAGTAGTTTCACTTCCCCCAAAATCCTCTGAGCTCTGTTATTCATCCCCCCATCCTCCCTAGCCTCTGGAAACCCCTGACCTTTTTATTATTTTCATAGTTTCTTCTTTTTCCCAAACGTCATACAGTTGCACTTATACAGCATACAGACTTTTCAGATTGATTTTTTTCACTTAGCTGTATACACTTAAGTTTCTTCCTTGCTTTTAATGTCTTTTTATTAAAGTCATTTCTTTTCTAGTGCTGAATAGTATTCCATTGGGTGGTTCATTTCCTTTTAGTGCTGAGTAATATTCCATAGGGTGGTTTCCCAGGTGGCACAGTGGTAAAGAATCTGCCTGCCAGTGCAGGAGATGCAACAGACACAGGTTCAGTCCCTGGGTCAGGAAGATCCCCTGGAGTAAGAAATGGCAACCAACCCTAGTGCTCTTGCCTGGGAAATTCCATGAACACAGGAGTCTTTCGGGCTATAGTCCATGGGGCTGCAAATGGTTTGGCCTGACTGGATGCACCAGTTTATTGATCCACTCACCTCCAAAGGACATCTTGGTTGCTTCCAAGTGTAAACAATTATGAATAAAGGTGCAATACACATCCAACTCAATGGATATGAGTTTGTGCAAACTCCAGAAGATAGTAAAGGACAGGGAAGCCTGGAGTGCTGCAGTCCATGGGGTCATGAAGTGTCAGACACAACTGAGTGATGGAACAACACATCTGTGGGCAGATTTTGGGTGGCTATAAATTTGGGTAAATGCCAAGCAGCACAATTGCTGGGTTGTACATAAGACCATGTGTAGTTTCGTGAGAAACTGCCAACCTGTCTTCTGAAGCGTCCATACCGTTTGCATCCTTACCGGCAGTGCCCGGGAGTTCCTGTTGCTCCACATTCTCATCAGCATTTGGTGCTGCCAGTGTCCTGGATTGGGGCCGTTTCAGGAGGTGTGGAATAGCCTCTTGTTTTGATTCATCACTCAGAACCACTGCACAGGCTGGTGCCAACATCCTTCCCATTTTACTGAGGCAGAAACCTGTGTTCACAGAAGTAAATAATGACCCAAAGACACATGGGCTTCCCTGGTGCCTCAGATGGTAAAGAATCTGCGTGCAATGCAGGAGACTTGAGTTCGATCCCTGGGTCCAGAATATCCCCTGGAGGCATGGCAACTCACTCCAGTATTCTCTCCTGGAGAATCCCAATGAACAGAGGAGCCTAGCGGGCTACAGTCCCTGGGGTCACAAAGAGTCAGACATGAATGAGCGACTAAGCACAGCACAAGCGTATGGGGGTGGAGCTGTGCCTTGGACCCTGGGATGTCAGTGCCTTTGTCCAGGTTTATGACTCTGAGCAGGGGGCAGCTCTCAGGGCTCTTGAGCGCTCAGAGGAGGAAGAGCGTGGCCTGGAGTCCTGGGTGGGTTTGCTGGAAAAGCTGTGTTGCACTGGGTTGTGGAGGCTGCCCTGAGTTTGGGTTGGCAGCGGGTGGGAAGGAAGCCGGATTCCAGGCTGGGAAGCAGTGAGCTGCTCTGCTGTGGAAAGGAGCTTCATGTTACACTTGTCCTTGGCTCTGAGGCTTTCCAAAGCACTCGTGGAAAGAACGTTGGAGAAGCAGGTCTCAAGCCAGCCTGAGCCAGGAGACACCCCAGCCTCTGAGCCACGCTGGGGGAGCTGGCGTGTCTTCATTCTTGAGGCCCTGGGCATCTGACCAGCCTCAGATGCAGTCTAGTGTTGACCAGGAATTCTCAAAAGAAATCGCGCATGGGAGTCACCTGGAAGCATTTAAAATGTACAGATTCCCAGGACTGCAACCCAGAGGCTGTGAGTCAGTATGTCTGGGAAGGGCTGCAAATTTGCTTTTAAACAAACACTTCCTGGAGAGTCTGAAGGAGGGCTTCCTTGGAGCCTGATTTGAAAAACAGAGCAGAATAAATAAGTCTGAGCTATGATGCAAGCTGGTCTGGACCTGATCCAAGCTCCTGCACCCCCAGAGACTCTCAAGGATGCTGAAGTTCCCTCATCGATTCATGTCCCAAAAGCTTGGAGAAGGAGTGGCCTCTGGCCCCTCCAGGGAGAAATAACTCAAGATGAGCAAACTGTATTAAAAAAAAGAAAACAACCATTCCAGCAACCCAATATTCTTAAGTCCATCATGGAAGACTAACGAAATTCTGGCATTTCAAGTGGCCTGACAACCTTTAGGTCCAATCTCAGGGAATTGGCCAAATAAACTGTTAGAACTACACACAGCTGCTTAAACTGGCATATTGAATCCATAATCTCTAGCTAGTTAGATCATATCAACAAATAAAATCTAACTTAATACCATGTTCCTTTCACCTTGATCCAACATTCTATGACTCACTCCTACACATATGACCCAAGTGCCTGTTGATATAAAGTAGCAAAATTTTACAGATGCTAGAGTGTATCCCCTAGTGATGTGTCTGGCTGTAAATCTAGGAGCAACGTGAGCAGGGGGAGGTGGACCTGTGGGAGGAGTGACACCCCCCCCCCCCAACACACATGCAGACCCCTCAAGACATTGCTTCATAGCTTCTACAGAGAAGGGACGATGATCCTCCCAGATGTGGAAGAAGGGTTGTTTCCACTTGAACAGGAGGCTTATAGAATCAGGGCATCTATAATCCCCCCTAATCCTTGGATTCACTGGGATCTTCTCCTGTGTACTCATTCTGATACTGAGGGTGCCATTTACCCAATTCCCCATGCCTTGCAGGGCTGTGAATTCCATTTATTATAATTCAGCAGCCTTAGGATTTGGCTTTCAGAAATTTCAACTTTGTTTCTACAGAATACAAGGATTTCTTTGAGGACTACAGTAGAAACACGCACCCATGCGCACACACGCACACACACCCCTCCAACTAGTTCGCATCCTTGTTCTGGGAGGAGAGCCATTCTAGACACATGACAGGCAACTATTTCCTCTGGTTGGGGAATGAGGGGTCTGCCATGAGTAGTCCTGTCTCTCACTGTTGGGAGCTTGGGACCAAGGGTTGGAGCCACTGTCTCCTTAAAGCCACATCTGGCCCTTTCCCCTGCTCCCTGGAGATGATCCTCTGAAGATAAAGCTTGCGTGATCAGGCCCCCCTCCCTGTGTGGACTGCGGCAGCCACACTAGAGAGCAATCTGGCACTGCTTAATAAGATTAGTAAAATAAAATAGGCATGTGTCCTAAGGGCCCGGCAGCCCCACTCCTGTGTATATGCCCCAGAAACTTTTTCCAAAGACTATAAAGGAATACCTGGGAAGATGCTAATCTGGGTTTTGCTTGTAGTGGTGAGGATCTGGAGGGAGCCTGGCGTCCACCTGCAGAACAGGAGGAAGTAAACGGTTGGTGATGCAAATCATGGAGAAACAGCCTCACAGGGGCCCAGAGCAAAGGGGAGAACTTCCAATCCAGAGATGAAGGGAAGACTTAAACAGGAAGGAGGCCTCCAGCCAGTACTGCTGTTGTGAGTTGAAGTCAGATGCAAACAACTGCAAGTTTTTGCAAATAATTGTACATATTCAAGAGCACACTCTGTTCTCTCCTCCTGTGGCTCTGGAGGAGAGAACAGAGTGGAACAAGGAGGAAGAGGGACAAAAGGAACTTAGAGGAATTCTGAAAACTTTGAAGGAAGGAGCCACAGGCCGGAAAATATGGTTAACCTCACCTATCTGCACCCCAGTGCCACAAAACACATGGAAGAGAGAATGAAAAAAAAAATGAGAAAGGGAAAGAGGAGAGGAAAAGGATGACAAGAACAAAGGAAGGAGGAGGCAGGGTGAGAGAAAAAGAAAGAGGAGAGAGCAGGACGGAAAAGGCAGGTTTGCACAAAAAGCTGTGCGGGACGGCTCCCAGCTGCTGTATTTGTGAAGAGCCCCAAACTGGAAACAACCAAAATGCCTTTCAGGAGGTTATTTAAACCAACTGCTCAGCCACATTGTGGAATTCTATTCAACAATAAAAAGAACACACTAGAAGCTGGTCACAGAGAGGAAACAGAGAGTAAAATTGGGGCACTCGTGTTCCATGTTCCAGAGACTTTTAAGTTTACAACTCACTTTCTTTTTCACACAAACCTAGGACAGCAGGTATAGTGAGGCCCACATTACAGCCAGGGAAACTGAGGCTCCTGGAGATCACACAGTGTACAGTCTGCCTAGGGCTGCTGAAAATTGGACCACAGGCTGTGTGGCTTAAGTAACAGAAAACATATTTATTCCCTCCCATTACTAGAGGCTAAAAGCCCAAGATTAGGATGCCAGCAGGCTTGTGTCTCTGAGACCTCTGTCCTTGGACATAGATGGCTGTCTTCTCCCTGCGTTTTTGCGTGGTTTTCCCTCTGTGATGTTGTGAGGAAGTAACCTGTAAGATTTAGGGATTTTCCAGACCAACTGAAAGGTTATCTCTGTTATTTGTGACTCACAGACCCTGACCTGGAAGGTTTGACTTTTCAGAGAGTCAGAAAAACAAGTTGTGTAAACTGTGTGTTATCCGCAGAGTTATATCGCCAGAGCCTCACGAGCCTATCCTTGTAAAGGTCAGCAGTATTGTGACCAATCATGATATATCTATACCTCCCCGCCCAATGTGGTTTTTTGTGCTTAAAAACTGTTCTGTAACTGTCATCGGGGTTCGCTCCTTGCTTAAGGAGGACAGAACCCCGGCATGCCGGTTCAATAAATCCTCTTGCTATTTGCATCGATCCTGTGTCTTGGTGGTCTTGGGCGACAGACTCCAGGGCAGAACCTTGCGGTTCAACAATCTCTTTGGTAATCTCCTCTTAGAATGATGCCATTGCACTGGATTAGAGCCACCCTAATCTCATTTTAGTTATCTCATTTTAATTTAATCACACATTTGAAGACTATCTCCAATACAATCACACTCTGAGGTCTGGGGGTTAGAATTTCACCATATCAATTTTACGGAGGTGTAAAACTCGGCCCATAACTGATGCCGAAGCTCCATTACTTTGGCCACTTGATGCGAAGAGCCGACTCATTGGAAAAGACCCTGATGCTGGGAAAGATTGACGGAAGGAGGAGAAGGGGATGACAGATGATATGGTTGGATGACATCACCAACTCAATGGACGTGAGTTTGAGCAAGCTCCAAGAGACAGTGAAGGACAGGGAATCCTGGAGTGCCGCAGTCCATGGGATCACAAAGAATCAGACATGACTTAGTGACTGAAAAACATAACAAATGGTGGGTAACTGACAGGAGTGGACTTGACCCCGGGCCTGTGGGTGGTTCGGCCTTTGGCCTTTGGCCCACCCGCAGATGACCTGGGTCTCATGCACACACAGCATGGTGCTCTGCTCGCCTTTATGTCCTCATGAGCCTGGTGGTTTTGACCCTGTCTGAGCGACTGGCTGGGCCCCAGCTCTCTGCATGAGTCCTTGCCAAATTCCCTTGAATCAGTCATCAGGGCAAATTCTCCGGGGACAGGCACGTGGACGTGGTGAGTGGCACAGCCTAGCAGAGTGTGGGCTGGGGTTTTGGGAAGCCAGGCAGCTACTGGGTTTGTGCTGTCTCTGCAGAGCTGCTGAGCTTGTTCTGGGTGGGGAAGGGCAGTCTGCAGCAGGGCTGGAAGGATTTCTCTCCCCTAGGCTCAGCATTCAATTTGCTTCAACAGTGAGGCCAGCCCGCTGGAGTCTCACAGGATTCCGTGGAGCTCTGAATGTGTGGGAGGTCCCAGGAGTCAGACAGCCTCTCCAGTTTGGCGTCTTTTCTGCCAAGCCTGTCTGGGACTTTTGTAGACAGCTGTGATTTTTTCCTGGTGCCTCTGGGCAGTGATGCTGTTCTTGAGTGCTAGGGGTCTCACGCCTGCTCCCAGTTCTGCGTCCAGCATCCGTGACACAGATGGAGACAGAGATGTCAGTGGGGTGAAGCAACATGATGGCTTCCTGACCCTTGCCCTTGGCTCTGCACCAACTCAGAGGTCCTAACTCTTGAATCTCTCACTAGAGTCTGGGTAGAGTGGGTCAGTTTAACTCAACAGTGTCTGCAGACCCAACTGTGAGCCAAGCTGCCCTTACAAACGTAACCCCCAAGGTGATCAAGGGGGCAAGCCAAGGTCCTACAGGCCTGGAAGATCATGGCAGGTCCACATGCAGCTTCCCCACACTGCAGATGGGGGTCATCCGTGCCATGGATCAAGGAGAGCAAACCCGGGAAGGCCGTGGGCAGGACATAAAAGGCATGTAAGGATGAATAAGAGTTCGGTTGCCAGGTGGGGTATGGAGACGGAGTCTGAGTCCAGGTGAAGGAAAGAGTGTGCAGATTCACCATGCAGTCCTGTGTTTACATCTCCTTGTTTGTACCAGGAGCCTTTTAAGGTACTTAGCATATATTCATTCGATAATCTTCACCTCAGAACAAAACAAAACACAGCCATCCTTTGATTTCCATTTTATATTTGCAGATAAATTAAACTACATACCTCAAATTTTGAGGTAGAGATGGGATTCGAACCCAAGTCTTATCTCCGTAACATAATCCCAGTCTAGTTCTCCACAGGCCTGATGAGCACCTGCTGTTTTCTGAGTGTTCTCTGAGCACCTGCTGTTTTCCAGACACTGGAAGGAGCTGGGGTTAGGGTGGCCACTTACAGCCCTGACCCCAAAGACACTACTAGAGGAGGAAATTATGTTTAGTCACTAGGTTGAGTCTGACTTTCTTGTGACCCCATGGACTGTACCCACCAGGTTCCTCTGTGCATGAGAATTTTCCAGGCAAGAATGCTGGAGTGGGTTGCTGTTTCCTCCTCCAAGGGGATCTTCCCAACCCAGGAATTGAACTTGAGTCTCCTGCATTGGCAGGCACAGTCTTTACTACTGAACGCCCTGGGAAGCCCATGTGTAAGAAAATGGTCAAGTCCAACACTATGCAGCAAACTTGCAATTGAGGCAAACTCAGGGAGTTACGGGGATACACTCAGCCTGGGGGTGGCATGGGATGTGGGGCCAGCGGTGGATGAGATTCTGCAGGTAGAGGAGGTAGAAGGCAGCACTCAGGAAGGCAGAGCTAGGGAACATGGTTTCCAGGCAGAAGGAAGATCAGGGGCCCAGGGGCACAGAGGGGAAAGCTCTGCAGGTTCCTGGGCCAGGAGGAGTCTAGCCTGGCAGAGGGTACTCTGAGAGGCGAGTGGTTGGGAAAGCTGCAAAGGATCTGAATCTTGAAAACCCCTGCGGTCCTGCTAAGGAGTGTGGGGGCTATGGAAGCTGCAGAAAAGGTGTCAACAGAGCAGTGCTGTGGTCAGATCTTCTAGAATGTTCCTTGTGGCTGCCATCAGGAACAGGCATGGTGGGGAGTGCTGGAGGTGGGGGCCCCAGTTGGAAGCCAGTTAGGGTACAGTGGCGAGAGTGGCTGGGCTCAGGGGACATAAGGGACGTCGTAGAAGGAGAGGCTTGATGGGAAAAGGAAAGTGTGTCAGGAGAGAGGTGACTTCAGCCTGCAGGTGATGGCAGCTCCTGGGGCTTCTGAGCAGAAAGTGACGTGATGAGAGATGGATAGATGGATGGATGGATGGATGGGTGGATGTGAAAACATATGAATGGGTAGACGGTGACTAAGTGGATGAGTAAATGAATGAAGAAACAGGAATGTGGGAGAACTGAAGATCAACTTTAGAGTTCTTGCAAACCACTGGGATGGCAGGCGAGCCCCACAGTCTAGTCTGGTGGTCTCAGAGAATGACAGGGTCACTTGTCCAGCTGTTGGATGACTTGAGCTTAAAGACCTGGCTCCTGGCTCTGAATTCACAGTTGTTCGTATTCATCGATCTGTGTGTTCAAAGACTGTAGGGAGAACTTCAGTGATCCCTGCTTAGATGGACTTGAAGGAAGCTGTTTAATCCCTCAGATTTCAGTCTCCCTTCCTGTTAAATGGGCTTCCCTTGTGGCTCAGCTGATAAAGAATCTGCCTGCAATGCGGGAGACCTGGGTTCAATCCCTGGGTTGGGAAGATTCCCCTGGAAAAGGGAAAGGCTACCCACTCCAGTATTCTGGCCTGGAGAATTCCAAGGACTGTATAGTCCACGGGGTTGCAAAGAGTCGGACACGATAGAGTGACCTTCACTTTCATGTCAAATGGGGATACAGTGCTTATCACATGGACGTGTGGCTTCCAGGCAGCAATGAACTTGTGCGCTTTGCCCACAGCTGTTTCCCGGCCTGGCGCAGACTGACCACAATCTCCCTTTGAGTCTAGGGCATGGGGAGTTAGCTTCTGCAGTGCACTCGGGCACCATGGCACTGTGAGTCCGTGGGCTCCTCCTTCCCCTCTCTGTGCCTCAGTTTCCTGTTCTG